>WBND01000328.1:1013990-1040049 GCA_013398595.1 Tychaedon coryphoeus
TGGGAAAATAATGCCTGGTGGGTGGAAAAAATGATACAAACAGAAAGTGTCTTGAGTCTAATGGACTGGTTTGTTTGACTGCTCACATCCCTCTTCTCAAACAGGTGCCAATGCCTTTCTGTTCTCCATCCCATTTCTGAAATGCAGTATTTTCTGTGAATTTATGAAACAATCTGGAGTCCAAAAGGTTGAAATTGTTTTTCTAAGGATGTGGCTTGGAAAAAATGTTATCTTCTAACTGCCAATTAATTTTCAATTTTCACTATTGGTTGAAAACAGTGGTGTAAAGAACTAGAAGTAGTTTTAGATATTCTTTACAAGATATTTTCTTATTCTTGTGTCCACTCTCAATTTAATTCCTTGAATCCTACACTCCTAAGTGTATTTAAAGTACAACACTTCTGTTTTTACATTTTTTAATTTCTGTGTTTTATATACACATATATAATATATGTGGATGGATGTACACAGTTACCATGCCCAGATGCCCAAGTTACTCATACACTTCGAAACACTTAAAAAATGAGATTGTAATGTAACTGTGTATCTTATCATTGTCACAAATTTTATTTTAAAAAAAGTTAAATATATTGAACTCTGCAAATTCAAACGGCTATTTCCGGTGACCAAACTTTCACATTTGGCCTTTGCCTATTATCTCATATGGTAAGACTATACTTGTATGGTACGGACTATACTTGTTAAATTTGTTAAAAGAGAGTTCAAATCCTCATAGGAAATAATTTCTTATCCAATGTGAAGTAAAGCAAAGATCTTTGCTGGATCAAGGCTAAAATACTTAGCACTTTGCAGAGCTGATGCCAGGAACTGAAAATCAAATTGCCAGTAAGTACATTGCTGCCTTTGGTGTTGCTCCATTAAAAATAAATACAGAATTTTGCTTTTGTGCCTTGACAGCTTGAAATGCTGAATGTAATTTTATTTGTTTAGAGGAAGCAGAGAATGAATGCAAGTAAGTGTCCTAAGTGTAGGTGTCACACAGCTCCAGCAGTATGTCACAATCTATTACAAATGGACAACTTCTCGTTGTATGTGAAAATAGTTAATTATTTACATTCTACCTCTTTTTATCTGCTTGAACTCTTAATAGAAGCATTAGAAATTAAAACTTATACACAATCCTTCTAAAAGTTCTTCAAAGGTGGTGACTTGGACCAGCTTTGCTATAAGTCAAAGAAGCAACTAGTAAAATGCTGTGTTTCCCTCCTACTGATTCTGACAGCCATAAATCACATTAATCCAGTCACCACCCATTAAGTGTATCTTTCAAATAAAAAGTGCTCATCCCAGACTGAAAAGGCCAGGGACTGGAATAGTACCATTATTGACTTCGCTCAGATGTTTCAATCTCTTGATGCTGAAGCACTACAGTTTGAACTTATTTTTAGGAAACATTTTGACACATTATTATATTAAAATTGATTATTGTACAGTGTAATTTTTCCCCCTTAAATTAGTTTTAATGTATAGAGATTACTATACAGATGTACATTATTAGAAATGGTGCAAAAGTGAAGAATATTTTTACTTTTGACTGAACTGAATGTATTGTGTGCCTGAGAGCTTGCTGCTAGGCAAAAGTCTAACTAGGAGTCTTAGATATTTTCTGATAAATAGAAGGCTGCTATTAATGCTAAACAAGGTATATTCCACAGAAATTTTCTTTATTCCACAGAGGTTGCTGGAGAGAGAGAATTTCATCCTAGGCCCTCTGAGCGTTAATACAGTAAAACCAAAGATGCTCCTAAAAACTCTCTTAAGCGCTAGATAAAAAATTCTTTCAGAGTGAGACCTGGACGTCACCTCTTGGGATTGATAACATCCTTCAGCTAAAATATGAAGTGAGCCCTGAATGAGAAGTTGAAATCAGCTCAAAATTTTTTTAGCAATTCTTGCTTCTTGGAACATAGGAAAAGAATGATTCATTTGCTATTTCAAGAAGTAAGGCAAGAATATGTGCTGTTGAAAAATTTTAATAGTACTTAACTTACCAACACTAGATGGCAAGAGACATATTCTATTTAATGCTAAGAAAGTACTATGTGAATTTACCAATATGTGTATCATCTTCAGATTTCAAGAGTGTTGAATGGATTATTATCCAGAGCTAGATAAATTTGAATTCCACAGAGCTGAAATCCTGGAAATTAGCTGCATGATGTATGAACTAAATAATAGTGTTCCTGACATAGAAAAAAGTGATGGAAATTAAACATGTAGTTATGCACACTGTGTCTGCACAATGTGCTGCATGCACTGCATGTGTTAGAATTTCTTCTCAGTTCTTTTTTTAATCTTTTATTCATACCATTGCAGGTGATGAAAAATTTATGCCTTGAGTCTGGCATTGAAATTAAATGCAAAATGAAAACAGAAGCAGTTTATACTGACAGCTTAAATGTCTTTATCTAGCATACGGTCGCACTACAAAAATCTCTGTGTGACTTTTAAAATCTCCCATGTGCAAAAATGCAAACATTGCACAATATAGGATAAAGTTAGAACTCTCTGTATATTAACAGAAAAGTTTTCATTCATTATTATTATTATTCCCTGCTAAGTTTTCAGAATTGTTCCAGAATATCAGGTGAATGTGAATACAGTTCCCCACACATCCCAGCTACTGACACTGCTACGTGATAGAGAGAAAACAACTGGATCTTACATTACATTTTATGAATTTCTTTACTTGCCACATTATGAATTCAATGAAAGCAATACATCTTGTGCTTGCCTATTGCAGGAATAAAAGTTTAATTATTCAGGTGGATCAGTTCCTGAATTATGATGGTGTAACTGATGCTATATGAGCAGGATTAGTAAGAATCATACATATATTTTTTAAAGTCAAAATTCATATAATACACCCTTAGAAAAATATAAAGTAGTGTTTTAAAGAGGAGATTTTATTGTAGCAATTTTAGTGATACATTGCTATAATTAGAATGCTATTTTGAGTACATTCAATCACTTCTTGAGGTATATTGCAATGATTTTTTGCATGATTTTTTTTTATTCTTATTGTTTCAATTGTTTATGTAATGACAGGTCACTAAGTATAATTTTAAAAGTAGAGTTAATATCAGGAAAACATTTACTGTAACCTTTTGTAAGTTGTACATTATTATGCATCATTAGATTGAATTCCTACGAAAAAATACTTACTTTTTAAATGTTTCAATGACTGAAATGTGGAATGTACTGTGTAATAATAGCCACATAGAGTACTAACTGTAAACTGCCACTTATATTTTCATATGCAAATACCTGTTCTCCAATGCTTGCCAGCTTTACATCCAGTTTCTTATTGTTGACTTTTTACAATGCCTTATATAAATGTTGGTGTGTGTAGTTACGCAGATAATTTTATACAATATTAATTGTGCTAAGAGTGTATTTGGAGTCTTTTTAATTCAGTAATTCATTTGCATTTTAATGATTCTAACAGCATAAGGTTATAGAGTAAAATTGAAACATCTTGTTGACTGCTACTGCAGTGCGAAAAGAGTTGAAGATCTTATTTTGTGCTATTAAATATCATTAGCAAAATTTACATTTAAAAACATTGGAGAACACACATTTGTGAGTTACAAAAATCAGTTGCAATATTTCTTACAGTCCATTCTATAACAAAAGGATATTTTAAATATTTTGGATTTCGATATCTGTGCCATTTAATCACTGATTTTCGTATGTTCTCTACAAGGATTCAGCACTTGAACAGATGATTCTGGTAGTGGTAGTGGACTGAATATATCAAGTGCAGTTGAGGAAAGATGCTTAGGTGCCTTTCAGTGGGAAGGAGGAATGTGAAAAACAAATAATTTTTTATTTTTTTAATCAGATCCCTTACAAAACATAAAATAACAGTCTAGTGGGTTTTATACTGCAGGAGTCTGTCTCAGCTACACAGAATAAGATATTCTGTTGATTTGTATCAATAGATTTCAAGCTAGCTATGTAATGTTTCATTTCTTTTATCATGTAAAGATTAAGTATCAGCATGAATAAATCTAGATTGTTTGCTACTTTTTTTCTAATTCTTGAAGCGATGTACAAGCATGGAGAGGTTTGAAGTGACAGCATTACAAGCAGTCTTTTGCATACATGGCCTTTAGGGATGAGTGGCTACCTTGCATCTGATAAATAAGAAAGTGAATTCATTGAATAATGAATTAAGTGTCATGAGTTGTGATAACAAGGAGCAAACATAACTTCATATGAATGGTATTTGCTTTGTGGGGGTTTATCCGAGAGGGCTGTTGCATCACCAAGGGATATTGAAAAAAGGCTCATTCAAAGAACACTGCCTAAAATGATCTAGCAATTTTTTCATTTGCTGAATATCTTTGTAAGCCTCTATCAAACCCACTGTCTCCACCAGGGGGATAACTGGGATTGTTTTGTGCCACTGTGTTTTGTTTACAATGAAAATTCCTAGTCAGTTTTACATGGGTCAGCAACCATTAATTAGAGGTGCCTAATTGGTTGATCCATATTAGGGTCTACAGCTGGTTACAGAATAGTAGCTTGCAGTGCCCCACTTGCACAGTCCTGAACCAAATTAAATTATTAATCTACTCTTTGCCTCAATGTAGATTCACAGGGATCACTAACCTGCCAGATTGAAAAAAGCAGAACTAGTGCTTTACATTTTCATTATGATGAGTTATATTTTAAATTGCAAATACATTACCATTTAGTTCACACAGAGTATCATATCTGATATCTTGAATTTCATCAGGCATTTAGTACTTATGTTTATTTTGTTAATTCCAGTTATTAAATGGACCTAGGAACTCATGTGCATACAGTTAGTATAAATAAACTATTGAAACCAACAGAATCTGAGAGTTCAAAAGACTGAAGGCAAAATGTTTGTTTTCTTCAATTCATATTTTTTAAATTGAGAGGGATTTTATATATTGAAATTATCTAAAAATTAATTCACAATTTACTTGTATCTTTGTAGTGGCAGTAAGGAAGTGGATCTCTTACCTTTTCTGCCATTGTATGCTTATTTAAATTTTGAGTTATTTAATTAGTCAAAGATGAGGTGCATCATGTGTCAGAATACACTTTAAAAGATTATTACTGTATAATAAGTGTGTGTTCTCAAATAAAACTCGCTTTTTTTCTTTTAACAATTTCACTTCATATAGAGCAACAGCTGAAATTGATCATTGACCTACATTATTGCTTAGTCTGGCCTGGTGAGAAAGATTATAACTTGAATTATACTTAGTGAAAGAATGGCTGGAAATATCCATCTATGTGCTTTTTCATTATTTTTATATTCAATTTTAAAGGATGCCTAGTTCCAGTACCCAGCAGATTAAATGGTTTTGGCACTAGTTCCTATTGCTTTTTAAAGATATAAATCAATGTAAATATAGATACCTAGATAAATACATAGAGTTTAGAGATAATGTCCTACCTTTAGGAATAAAGAAGCAGACCTTGTTTATAATTTAAATAGAATGAGATTTCAGGCTTTTATGTCACATTAAATAGAGCATGCTGCTTGTTAAGCAGGAGACTTGGGAAAGAGATAATTCAGGGATTGTTGTCTAAATTGTACCTTGGAATTTTGGGCAGCTATTCTAATGAGTCTTTATGGTGGCTTACATTAGTAGTGGGCTCAGTTCAGTTTCAGTGATGCTACCATAAGAGCAGGATTAGTCCTGTTGTGCCTGCATGAGAGTTACATAGCCCTGAGGTGATGCAGAATACTAAACCAAATATTAATGCCTGATTCCTATGCCATGGATCTCAAACTGTAGAAGAACCTTTGATCACAAATTGGTTTTGCTGACACTTAAACTTATTATTCAGTTCTTGGGTAACAAGTTTTAAACCTGATGCTGATGAGGTTGGCTTTGGTTTTGTTTTGTTCATAAGGATATAGTCTGGATTTGGGGTGGGGGGATTGAGTTAGTTAAGTCCAGAGAAGAATCATGACCAAGTTAAATGAATGGTAGGAACAGTGCCAGATGAACTGCAAAGTAAAGGAGGAGAATATCTTGAAGCATTTATATACTTCCCTCAATTATTGCTGTATTGGCAATATTAATTTAGAGAAAGAATGGAAATTTCTGCTAAAAGTGAGGTTGCTGTCAAAAATATATTAGGGTATGTAAAAAGAATAGGCTAGAGAGGAATGCAGAAAAATCATACAGAAACTCTCTGATTTTGAACAGTATTTCCCATGATGAGTCAGGCTGATGCGAGAAAAAAACTCAGAAAGTTATGCAAGAAAGTTTATATTGTACTGGAAAACAGTGAAAATGTTTGCAGTTAACGTGTAGATCATACACAGAGCTTCTGCTTTCCTATTAGAAAACAACACAAGGGAAATAGAAGGACAGCAAATTCTTAACAGGTATAAAATATACTTTTATACAGCACAAAAGTAGCCTGAAGATAATTGCCATGGAATGCTTTTAGTAAGCAAGTTAGATCTTGTAAGTTCCTTCAGAACTGTGCATTTTAATAGTTACTGATAAGGAAGAGACACAAACTGGACAGGTAAAAGGTAGCCTTGCATCATTCTCTAAATAGGTGTGACTGGAAAAAGTATTTGATGGAAAGGGATGTCAACATCCTACATTTGTTTTCATGTGCCTGCCTTCTAAATTTTCCTTCTTAAAATGTTTCTGGAAAACGTTTTGCAAAAGAAGTTCCTCTTTCTGTCACCTTTTAAAATATTTTCCTGCAGAGCAAAGCTTTGCACCATGCCTGTCTCCTGTAGCTGGTTAGTCCAGCGTTCTCTTAATATCTCTTGCTATCTGTTTTCTTCTCCTTTCCAAAGCTGCAAAGCATTTGCTGTTTATGCAAATTATTGCCCATATTAATACATGTAATTTTGGAAATTTATCTGTGTACTCCCAAAGTAAGAATATTTTTGCATACCATCCATATTCTAAGCCATTTAAACTACTTTAAGTAGTGACTGATTGCGGTATAGCCATAGCAGCAGACTGTTTTTGTCCTTGTTGACGTTCTCCAAGTGTGTTTTTATTTCTTGCTAGGGCCCAGAATTATATAACTGGGTTTTTTATTTATTCTTAGGCTATCTATTTTCGCCTATGACTATGTAATCTATCATCATACCTCTTGAATTCAGAATAATCCTACCCTAGTTTATGGATAAATAGGTTTTAGCTGTTGTGTGCTCACCTTGCCTTGATAAAGAAAAAAAAAGTTGATCAATGCCAAGTTAATAAAGCAAATAATTAGCCCTCTCTATTATAATTTAAAATTTTAATGTAAAAATAGTTATAAATACATTACTAAATTCAGTGTGAGTGCTTTTTATCAGCCTATGAGCTTTTGAGAAAAAAAAAATAAGTTAATGTAGGGCAAAATAATTTTTTTATATATTTAAATGCCTGCTTTGTCTTTCTGATCTCAATACTCTTTATTTAGACAATTTTTATCATCACTGAAAAATAATTGGTATTTTTCCAAACCAGAAGATTTTGAAGCATTTTCAATCACAGTTTAGTATGGAACATTTCTGAGCTGATCTGTGCATGTCTCATGTTCCATTTTGAGTTAAATGGAAAAGTTCCATTTGGTTCATGTTAGCAACATTGCATTTCAATCTCCTGTGCACTAACCCAAAGATTCAGCATAAAAATCTTCCCCATAAGAAATAATTAGAGATATGAGGCATTCAATAAATACACAGTCTATCTAAGACATGGGCAGCTCAGTAAGCTTACTTCATTGCTGAACTGATAAAAGATGGAACAGTTCAATTTAAACAAAATAATGGACAGAAATGGGATGTGGTGTTATTAGTTCTGTTCTCTATTTTAAAATAAGGAATCCCAGTGCCAAAAAAAAAATTCCTGTGAAGGACATAACTTTTGCTTAAACAAAATTTTCTATTTTTTAAGATATTTTTTTCACTAGAAACTATGAAGTTCTTTGTCAGATCTACTCATTTATTATGGTTATTTTTATGCGTGTTTTTCATTTTGATCAATGATTTTAAATTTTAAAGTGCTGTTCATTTCAATGATGTTTTTATAAGCTTTATGTGACATTTTCAAAAAATTTGGAATGCTTCTATGATTGTAAGTGTAACTATGTTAGCAAAAGTACACAGATCTTGTACTACTGAGTGCCCATAAGTACGTTCTGAAAGCACGTTACTCATAATGATGATGTTTTGCCAGACACTTCATTCTCAAAAATTAGTGCTCAGTAGAAAGATTGGTATTTGTTTCCCCTCTAGGCCAATAAAACTTCTCAAAATAAAACTTTAGGTGAAAAGCATGACTAGGAGAAAGCAGCCCTTCCTATTGAGCTTGACACAGATGTGGTTCCCAAGAGTCTGACTCAATGCAACCCACACTATTAATACCAATGTGGGCTCCTGATGAAAGTAATCCCAAAATTCCAATACCCAGCAGGAACTTTTTTTTTCTTGTTGCTTCAGGTATTGCTATGAGTTGAAGGGGAAATTTTGCTTACCCTGATACCTTGACTTGCAATTGAAGTGCCATGATCTGTTGATCAGTTTGAATTTTCAAAAACAATTTTCAGTTCATGTATCTAATTATTACTGCAGTTAAGAATGTCAGTTTCTTAGCCAGGGTCTTGTTTTTATCATTTATAACAGGCTGTAGGTTGGGAAGGGGCTCTTTAGACTACCCTTGGGCCCTTGGGATTCTCTTTCCATGCAAGCTTTGAAGAGTGAGAGATGATATTTTTAGGATGGTAATTGGAATAAGCTGTGATCACAGAGGGAGTTCCAATCCTTGTCCTCTTTTTTTTTAATGGATGATTCAGAATGATAATCTCCTGTCTGAGGATGGGTTAGTATTGCACAGACTATGTGAGATAAAGCTCCATTCAAATGCACCAATTCACAAGAATTTATTTTTTATTTTCTTTAACTTGCTGGGGTTCTTCCCTCAGAAAATACATAGAATTAGCTTGAAGTAACACGTCAAACACTGTGAAATACTAAAGAGATATTTGTTGTGTCATCTGGCCTTGTGTGTCCACAAATGCTGTCCAATGCCAAGTAGTTGATAATAACTCTTCTTGGCATGATGCTTTAAAGACAGATTCTACCATACTGAAACAAGTTGGTGAGTAATAGGACCAGGTATCATAGACAGCTTAATAAATCAAACATTTTCTTGACCTGCTATGTCTGTAATAAAAATAGTAATAATATCAAGCTATAATACAAAGTCTGTGCCCTCAAAATCTTTCCGTTTGGGAGCTGTCAGCATTTTAGAAAATCTTTTAACATTAACACCGCTACCTTATACATAATTAATTTTATTCTTTGGAGAAGCTACCTCTGAACTAAACATTCAAACCATGGAAAAATAATAAAACTTGCCATAATTACATTTCACTTAGTTTTTGAAAGTGGGATAATGAAAGTTACTAAGAATTCTGAAAACATTCTTTAGCAGCATCCTAGCCTTTATATATATATGTGTATATATATATGTGTAGGTTTGGGATTACCTCAGTCTCCTGTACTGTTTTGTCTTTTAGGCTTGGAAAATTCCTCTGAAACCTGATAGTAAACTGCACAAATTCTCTTCTTAATTGTTGTATAATCTTACTTAAGCTGTCTAATATGATTTTGCAGTTTTATGTAAAAAGCTTGATTTCCTCAATTGCTGTTTGATAACATGCATACTAGATTTTAATTTTGTAGCTAGTATGAATGTGTTTTAATGTACCTAACATTTTGACAGTGCAAGATGCAATTCAAGAAACCATCAAGTGAGATGTGCTTTATGGAATGTTAATCTACTACCAACTGCTCCGATACTTATTTACCTCTTACATATTTTCAGTTTTCATTGAGATATTGAGGTTTGGTCAGGTCTCTCTATCTGCAGCTTGGGTGCTAAGGCTGTTTCTGACTGTCTCAAAGGAACCTCCAGCAGCTTTGTCATCCTGAAGTCCTTGCCACTGAAGGGGCCTCTCAATTCTGCATTTTCTGCTTCTCTATCAGAAGCACAGTAGTGACAAACCTATATTCAGCCCTTATTTTTGGTTAAAATATTTTTTCTAAATTTTCTAAAAGTTCTGCAAAAAAACCAAGCACAGTCATTTCGTTGCTTTGTACTCACACCTAGATAATGCCTCATAAGCAGAAACCTTCATATAATTAGGCATTAGAAATAAAAATGTATTCTTTTAGTCCTGGGACGTGCCTCTCTTTGGGGAACAACAGTGAGATTAGAATTGAAAGATGTTTACCATAAGAAACAATCTTTGGAAGTTACACGAACTATGTCAACTGGTGCAATTTTGCCTTAATGTTAAATCTGGGCTGTTATTTTAACAGATTGATAATGTCAGTATTATTCTCCTTATTGTTTGATATGACAGATGTTAATGACCTTATGTGTTGATTTTTCTGGAAATCCAGTGGCCATTGAATGAAAAAATTAGTTTTCAAGCATGCAGATAGATCTAGTAGGTGTAATTAATAACTTTTGGAGTAAACAAATAAGTAAGCTGGATCTTAAAATCAAGACAAAAAAACTTCTATTAAAATGAAAATTATTCTCTGACATTTGAAGTGAGTAAGTGCTTCTGCTGCAATTTTCTTTTCATAGCAGTGTTTGATTTCTATAACTAGTTTTAAAAACCTTTGACATGAAGCAACGAATTTCTTCTGTTTATTTTATGCCTTTTATTATAATAATAGTGGCTCTCACCAGTTACAGGGGAAAAAGAAGATTTCTTAATTTTCTGGAGAACAGAGGAGTTTTGTCTAGAATTAAGTAATAAGTAAATTTTTATTGTTTTCTTGTTGGAACTGGAAAGGTCTTACTGAAAGATATCCTTAGATCTCTTTATACTGTTTCACTTAGTAATGATCAGAGAGTTAAATCAGACCTGGACCTGACACTAATTCCACAAAAGTTTTCAAAGATCCCAATGAGCATATCTCCAAAAGAAGAACAAGGAATATTAGAATACATATCTTATTTATTAATTCTGGTGTTACAGTCTTGGCATAATTAAAGGACTGGTCAGATGTCTAGAAATGCTGAACTGTACATTCTGAATAACTTCCATAACACTGCAAGTGGTTAACAGACCGGCCATGGCACTGTTCAGGCTTAACAGAAATGAAAAAAAAATTAGAATATTAACATATAACATGTAAATGTCACTACTTTACTGAAATAATGTGACATAATGGCTTTCACTGTATTTTTAGCGAATATTCAGAGAGATCGGCAGTGAGTCAAGCCTGTAGGGGAAATTATTGCAAAATATCTCTGCTAATTTCAGGGAGGAGGTTGGTTGATTTTTGTTTATTTTTACTTGAGTTGTTCGTCTGTTTGTTTTTATTCTATGCGTGTTTTTGTTTGGATTTTATTTTGTTAGTTTGAGGGGTTTTGTTTTTGTTTTTGCAAATTTATTACTCTGGTTATACTCTTGGCCATATTTTGACTTTTAAGGAATTACAATAATTTGTGTAGAAATGTGTGGATATCAGTTTTTTGGTCTGTCAAACTGTTTAATGTACAAGCTTTGTCCCAAAATTTTGTGAATAATCTGCTTTATTGATTTATTTTGTACAGAGTGGGAAATACTGTTAATTTTAACATGCCTTTAAAAATCCAGAATGTAGTACTCCATATCTGTGTAAGAATTAAAATCAGATAGCAGATAAGTTTCTAAAATAAGTGTAAAATGTGCTAAATACAAAAGCCTTTAGTGCAGTATACAGTAGAAAAGTTTGGCCTATGTGAAGCTCTTGAAATCTACCATGATTGCAAGGCTTCAGGCATGAGTAACGATTAACTAAAACAGTTTAGAAAAGTCTTTTCTGGTAGTATTACTCTGGGGGGGGTTAGGGAGGACGTAAACAAACCAGAAATCTCTGATGAATCCCAAACATGACTCAGTGGGTGCCAAACCTTTTCTCCATACTGGGGGCTGTGTTATTAAATTTTTTCTTAAAGATACAAATGAAATCACATGCATATGCATGCTTTTTCAAGAGTGATAGATGGCCCTAAATAGTTTGCCAAGCAAAATTTCAAAGTTTAAAGCTTGGGAGGAAAATGGAAGGCTAGATCTAACAAATTGAGTGTATTCCACAGGCCTAAGTTTAAAAATTTACTTGGTCTCTCTTAGCAACTTACATGTACAATGGATCAAACTAACACAAGTATTCACACTTAGAAGTTCATGCGTTCAAGTAATTTTCTTCATATATTTATATATATATTCATATTTAAGTATCAACTTGCACACCAAGGATTGAGCTATAAAGGCATCTGAGCAGTAAGTACAAAATCACTGTGACTATCACTGCTGATAATACATTAGTAGGCAAAGTAGGTAGGTTAATTTACTTTGAGTAAGCTAAGTACATTCTTTGCTTGTAAAGGGAAATCACTTGCTCACTTAAGCCAGATATGTGACTTTTGACGGCAATTGTCACTGCCTGGATTTCCCTTTGACAGTTTGGCAACCTTGCACCTCTGTTATTGTATCCACTTACTTGTCTTATTTTCAGCCAGATTAATCCATTCTGTTTTGACAAGAAGACTGATGGGTAATTGATAACTGTGATAGACACAAACAGAAGAGTTGGATGCTGAATAATTCAGTACTTTTCAGTATCAATAAGAGAACAGGCTGAGGAATTTGTGTCTCTGTTTACACTTAACCTAAACTAAGTCAGCCCAGACATTTATGCTGCCAGTCTATCAGGAAACCAAACAGTGTACATTCGGTTTCCACCCGACAAAATGTTTTATAAGCTTGTAACAATATGTGTGAAGCTGCCAGAATAATAAATAGGTACAGCGGCCCATGCATGCTAATGTTAAGTTGTAAGCAGTTTTGTTGACAAGTGCTAATACTTCTTTCATACTATCATCAAAAGCAGCTACTACAACAACCATTATTTGCTGACTTTCCAAGCAAGACATGATGGACTGTGACCTTAATATGGGTTAGCCAAGTTTTGAAAGTTAAACAACTTGCAATAAATCATAGAATTATTACAATGCAATTTAATTGGTTAAGGACTGTTTATTTCCTAAACAGGGTGAAAAATTTCTATTTCGGCACTTCTAATTTGCAAAGTGCAATTTCATGCATTCATAAATGGCAGTTTAATATTCTGCTCTTTTGTCATGCAAAGTATGCAACACACAGGCAATCTATTAATTGGACAAAAATGCATTGCAAGCGTAAATTATCCTTCATATCATAACTTGTGAGCTTTTACATCTATTAAATACATTAAATGGAACATAGTTAAAGGTTTTACAACTTTCAGGTTAAGTCATGAAATCTAAGTCAAGATTTGAGATGGTTTATTACCTTTATTTTTAGCCAAGGGAAGTAATTAAGTAGCGGTAAATATAAAGAATAGTTTAAGAAATATTCTTAATAAATAGGTACAATAATTCTATTGATTAAAAAGTTATAGAAATTGTAGCAGTTGTCTACATTGTTGCATTTCTGTTGTAAACAGGGAGGGGATGTATCTGCCTCCTTTGTTTTCTTTCTCTAAATCAAAATGCCACATATTGTAAAATTAATTTATACACAGTGATTTTCAGTAAGAAACAGAAAATGCAGTAGCTTTCTAAAATTTTGTGGGATTTGGTATTTGAAACACTAACAATCTTTTTGGTCATAATGGTCAAAATGTGTGTTGAAACAGCATACCGTTACAACCTTGAGAACCTTATTGCAACAGTGCTGAAACACCACTGAATGGCAGGGTGTTGTAAAAGTCTCTCATAATACAGCCTGTTAATGCTCTAATTTTGTCTAAATATAAAATGAAAAATTGTAGTAGATACCACCTCAGTGATACACATTGTTTTTAAGAGAGAAACTAAAGGTGTAAATTTACTGGCTATCCACTTTAGTTGAGAACTTAAAAATATGCCTAGCATATAAATTCAGCACAATAGGCAGAATCTCTATAATTACTAGTTTTGGAAAAAAATTTGTTCTGGTAAGCAATAGTTGAACGTGGGTCATGACAGGAAATAGCAAGAAATTTTTGGGCACAACACTTTACTGAATATAACCTTCAATAATTTATTGCTCGCCTAAAATTCAGGTGGGAAAGTACAATATTCATTCCCCATTTATATGCTTTATAAAACTATAACAATTTTAAGTTGTGCAGAAACTTTCTTTTAAAAGGAGCAAGCCAGAGTATCTTAACCTTTCATAAATGCTAGTGATTCCACAATCTCCCACACCCACCACCTGGAACTGGAATCTGGAATAGGTGGGCTAATTAGCATAAAAGAAATTGAAAGTGCGTTGTAAGTACTTGAGAATGAATGTTGCTAACATAGAAAGATGAGGCTTCTGTTTGGCACAGTACTTAATAAGGCAAGAATGAGTTAAATACAGACTTCTGGCAAGTGCAAAAATAAGTAATGAGAAAAAGCAAACTTATTTAGTATAATCCAACAATAATAGGTGAAGCACTTGGAGTGCTCACAGACTTGTGAGATAATTCAGGTTGGAAAAACCTTTGGAGGTTAACATTGGGTCAGGCCAGGGTTTTATTCAGTCTGTTCTTGAAAACCCTTCTGAATGGAGACTGCAGAGCCTCTCTACTCCCAGTGACCACAGCATAGCATTACCAGTTGCTGTGAAAACAGAAGGGTATCTTGAATTTGGCTTGGATTTGTGTTTCTTCCAGACTGGTTTTGTACAATCTAAGCTTTTTGTTGTAGAAATTGCAATGCAGTAACACAAGGATTTCAAATATTGCTGTCATTGTCCATCAGTTTAGGTACATAGGCATTGAAAATGTAGTATTCAAATTTTATTGATTCCTATTCATCTTTCAAAACCAAGTAAAGCCTTCTCTTAGGATTACAGCTGGATGAAGTCTTAAATAGATTAAGGGATCACCATTTGTCCACCCAAGTGGAGCTGAGCACATTATCATCCATATATTGGGATTTTTTTTTTCTTTAAATGCAGAAATTCAAAGAGAATTGTTTACATTCCACTTTATTGTACAAGCAAAACTAATAATTAAATCAGTTAATGATTGGATCTATCTGGTGAGCACTTCCCTCATTAACCACTTAATATAGTGAGCAGATAGTTTGTGCTGCAACATCCATCAGCAGTATTGCTTGTGATTCTTCCTATGATGCGGTGTAAAACCCTACAGACATTCTGAGAGGTGTTTCTGGTCTCACTGATGAATACAGGCAACAGTGCAAGTAGTGGCTGTGCCTTAGGATGGCAGACAGGCAGATGTGTTGGCTCCTTCACCTTTGCAGCTAGGTGAGGGGCAAGAAATGTGGAGTAAATTTACTTCATGAGCCACAGCTTCTGGATTATAATAATTCTGGACTTGTGGGGTTGCCCTTGCCAATGGAATATGAGGTAGATGAAGACCATTTTGCTGAAGTGTGTGAAGGGATTTTACAGAAGCTGCTGTGTTGCAAAGTCGGTGTGGGATTTCCTTCATGATTCATGAGCTTTTCTGCTGGAAACGTATTACCCTAACTGCTAGCAGCCAATAGCTAATTGATTTGGTAGATTTAAATATGAATCTAGGTATGGTTATTGTGGTTGCTTGTAAAATTTGGATGTGCCATCCAGGATTGTTGTAGCAAATACGAAGTGGCAGTCATTTCAGCAGGACTGAAATTTTCTATACAGCAAAATAATCTTATATTACTATGAAAGGAGGACCTAGAAGATATTGAGTATACTTGTAAGACATATGTTTTGTGATATATCTGCCTGTGTCATAATCTATTATGTTAATTGCTGGGGGAAGGAGTTAAAAGAAGAACAATGACAAGGAGGATAGTAAATTCACTTAAGTGACCTTGCAGCTGGGAATAAGAATACCAGGGGAGAAAAAAGTCCATTTATTATGCCTAGTGTTGTTCATTCTCTGCCTTTTTTGAGAAGTAGAATTCCTATGTAGAGATAACTCACACTCACAGACGTGCTTGAGCCTCCTCCTGGGAGAAGGAGAGAGATCAAAAGCTCAGAGATCATAAAAGCACAGCCTTGTGGTAACTGCGCACGCGTGAAGCCCTTTGATTTATTGGGGCAGGCAGTAGGCCTCTCTGCTGCTCTCTAGGATGAACTAAGCCTAACTGAGCTTGTGTCCTCATGTGCCTCTGCTGCCCAGTGTTGGCAGCAGGGTAATGAAATAAACTGCTCTTTGCATTTTGGCTATGATTTGATGGTTGCTCTGGTTCCTTGCATGTGCAGGGAACAGTTCCCCTGTTTTATATTTAAACTCTTCTTAGGTCCAGTTTTAAGCTCCATCACGCTCTAAAACACTGCTCTTGTAGTCTACTGTCTCTAAACACAGAATATGGTTTATTATATTCTGCAAGGGACAATCTTGTGCCCACTCCCTTTTAGGTATCTGTGTTTTATCTTGGTTTATAGGCAAAATCTTTTGCCATGATTTTTCCATTTCACTGCTAAACTCCTTTGCCAAACTCTCTAATATGGAATAGCAGCAAGGGTACATGCTGCCTAGGGAAGCAGTGGTAATACCATCCATGAAAGTGTTCAAAAGGATGTGTCACCTGGGGACAAAGTTCAGTGGTGAACATAGTGGGCCTGGACTAATGGTTGGACTTGATAATTTTAGAGATCTTTTTCCAACCTTACTGATTCTATGATTCAATTTCATAAGTATGCATTTGTCTTTTTTCAAATGACTAGTCTAAGCCTTATAAAACATCCTTGGAAAGATATTTTCAGGTAGCTGAAAATAAGGAATAACATTGTTATCTGTGGATATGAAAGAGTGTGAGAAGTGATGATTATCTGATAGCAAAAAGAGGCTGGTTGAGAAGTTGTCTCTGTTGCCTTCCTGACCGCCATTGGCTACCAAACCTGTGTTCTTGACAATGAGCAGCAGAAAGCAGGACTGGAAGCACTCTTATGAGGCTTATTACTGTGGATAATACTGATAACATGTAACAACTCATAGCAGGCTGGAATATATGATTCTTTTAACATTTCTTTTAGTAAAGAGACCACCACTGGGGAATCTGCTCCTTCCCAAACCCGTGCTTCTGCTGCTGTTGTGTTGGTGCAATTCATGTCAGTACTGTCAGACTTCCTCGCAACACAATCTTGGGTTAGTCTCCTTGCAAAAACAAAGAGGCCAGATAACAAACACAAAACAAGACAGAAAACTGATTAAGCAGAAAAATAAGGGGATTTTTCTTTATCACTGATAGACTTCATATCCTAAACAATGAGAGACATTATAATACAGCATATGCTGTTAAATAAACAGTTTCTCCATGTAAAAGATAAAAGTGTTTCTCTATTAGTTTCTCTGCCCTTGGGCCTGGATTGCTTTATTCTGGAAATTAAATGCATTGTCTTTGTCAGTTTGGTGATTTTTTGAGTTCCTGTTAGCCTTCATCAGGGTGTAGAAAGAAACCAAAGCATAGATTTTTATTTTTCTGGTTTATGTTTCTTACGGGTTTTCAAGGGATTTTCCTCTTTCTGCCTTGGGAGTTGAGTATGATTTTGAGAGAAACCCTTCTGATAATGTAGAAAAATTTAGCAGAGGCCAGTGTAAATTAAAAGATCCCTGGTCATATGTGCTACAGTAGGATAAGATTTCAGACTTGAGAAAGATTGGTTAGGACAGAATTTTGGGTGGATCAGTGGGAGTAAAGGGCAAAGGAGGCCTTTACAGAAATGCTACTTCAGCCTGGTGTGATGATGCATAATAACCAGTAGTCAAAGTGATTGCTAGTCTCCAGCAGTACTGAACATGGCCAGGTGCTTGATTGCAGAGCTTTCTTTACAGACAGGATCTAGTAAGATCTGACAGCTGAAGTTCTGGGAGTTTCAGTCTTGGTGCCCTGTCCTTGGAAATGTCTGGCATTGCCTCTTTATTTTGATTCATTAGTAACAGGTAATTTACTTCCTGTTATTATCATAATATTTTAAGAGACTTAAAGATCGCGATTGCCAAAGCCACATAAGGAATTTGCTGTAAGAACAGCTACCACAGAGGAACTTGAGATAAGCACAGAAGGAAGGGGCTAATTTCAGGCCTAGCAGAGGTGAGATCTGGTATGGGCATCCCAGTTAATGCATCCCAGCAAAAATTCCTACTGTGGCAAGCTGTGGGAAAGGAAGGAACTGCTTATACATATATCATCACAAGTTCTGAGAACAGCATCTACACCCTGTAGATACCAGGAGCTTGGTAAGGTGGTAGCCCTAGAGGAGCAACTCCAGGGACCCCCACCACTTACAGACCCAGCATGAGGAAGGACCAATAGGATGCTACTGGATCTGTGGAGTGGTGACTATCTTCTGCTTGATCTTCCTCTATCCTCTCCCTCCCCTTGCCCCACCCCATTATTTTCTATCTCTTTACCTCACGTTTATGTAGAATTTATATAGAATATTTATATAGAATATAAATTTATGTAGATTTATATAGAATATAAATGTTAAATAGAATATAGTTAAATAGAATAACATTAATAGTTAAATAAAACATAATATTAAATAGAATCCGTGCTATTGACTTCAGCCTGTGGTCCTGTTCGCACCTTAATTTGGGCAGAGGCATCTCTCAATAATCGGATCATCACAGGCATGTGATTCTGATAAGTATTGTAGACAATTCTAGAGTCTGGTCCAGTCTAGAACTCCTGGAGGAGACCAGTCAGCCAGCTGGGTAGGGCTGGCAGGTGTTTCTCAGAGGGTAAATGTGGGGCACTGACACACACAGCATAGCAGTGGAAGGCTTTCTGATGCTGCATAGATAAGGAGGGGCCATGAGTGAAAGCAAACAAGCTCTACAAAGTGATTTTTTTCTTTCCTTGTCCCACAGTACTTGATTTCTAGTAACAAAAAGTTTGTTTAAAGTATGCTTCTTATATGAGGCCATCCTTGTGGAAAAGCTGTTTTAGTGGCAATCTTTCACTGGAAGAAGCTTAAGACAAGCATTTGGGGGGCTGGAGGAAAACTATGATGGTCTGCAACTCTCTGGAAGAGGTGACAGATGTGTAGCAAATCCTCTTATTTGGGTGCCATACAGCTCCTCTACAAAGCTGCTAAAAGTGTACTAGATTTTTCTGTGGATTTAGGGCCAGATTCAAAGGCAGGTCCATGCATTGTTTGTGTGTGCATCATTATGAAAAAGTATTTCTGAGCTAGGCTATATGCCTAGGCTATTTATAAGCCCTAGTTTTTATCTGTACTTCATAATTGTGAGGAAAACATTGTAGTGATTCTATCATGGTAATTTTTGAAGGCAGCTTTCTTCATGTTTTATTATTATTATTTTTTGGTAGGTTCTGGGAAGGTCCAAGAAATAACTTCTAGAATCAAGAGGAAGTTTAAAACAGGTGTGCTGGAGTGTGTTCACTTGGTATCTCCAAATGAAATTAGCTGCATTTTTTCCACAGAAGAGCAAAAATTTCTGTTTTCTTCAAAAGAAAAGATATACAGTGAATTCTTTTCAACACCTAACTCTTATAGGACTTAGTAATATTTTGTATGCTCGGTAACTCTGACATGTTTCAAAGAAGTACCAGCATACATTCACCTGAATTCAGGGACAAGAGCTTATCTGTTTTTCTTGAAAAAACTGCCTTATCATTGCAGTTTATTGTGCAGCCATAAATAAAGATGGAGCCCTGTGGAGCCCCACTGGTGACAGGTCACCAGTCTGATGTCATTCCATTCCCTGTCACCTTTGTGCCTGACCAGGCACAGTTGTGTACCAGTTGCTCACCCATCCCATGATGTGTTTACCCAGCTCTATGCTGCACATTGTGTCCATAAGGATACTGTGAGAGACAGTATTGAAAGCTGGACTGAAATCTGAAAGGATTACATCCACTGGCTTCCCTTGATCAGCTGGGTGGGTTACCTTGTTATAAAAGGAAATCAGGTTTGATATCAGGACTTTCCATTTATGAAGCTGTGCTGGCTCTGACTGATGACTGCATTGTCTTTTGGGTGTTTTTCAATACCAGAATAATCTTCTTCAAAAGTTTATCAGGCTGTGAAGTGAGACTGACAGGCTGCAGCTTCTGGGGTCCTTTTTGCCCTTTTTGGAATCATTCACCGGCTGTTTCAGTCAGCTGGGACATCTTCCTTGGATTTCCAAGACCACTCAAAAATCATCAAAAGAGGTTTTCCTATGAAATCAGCTAGCTCTGTGTATTCTTGGATGAATCCTATCAGGTCCCATAGATTTGTAGGGATCCAGATGGAGCAGCAGATCCCCACTTTCAGGGTCAGCTGGGAGTTGATCAGTCTCGCGGTCGTGGTCCTCCAGCTCAGGGCACTGAGACCTCCTTGGTCCATCATCTGTGTTGAAGACCAAAACAAAAAAGTGCATTAATTACCCATACCTCTGTTTGTGAGGTGATTATCCTTATCCTGTAATGGGTCAATGTTGTTTTTGTACTGCATTTTGCCATGAATATTTTTGAAAAAACTCCTTTTATTGTCCCTCATGGTTTCAGCCAGTTTCAACTCCAGTTTTGACTGCACAAATGTTCTCCCTACAGTGGCAGCAGCATCTCTTTCTTCCTCCCGTGTCATGTGACCTTGCTTCCACTTGCTTTTTTGCCTTATTTCCAAGAGAAGATTCCTGTTCAGCCAAGCCAACCTTCTGCCCTGCCTGCTTTAATTCCAACATCTGTGAAATGCTGTTCCTGTGCCCTTTGGAGGTAATGCTTAAAAAATGCAATGATGGACCCCAGCAACTGCAATAAAAAAAATTTCTCAGGGCATTTTGCTCACTTGTATCATGAGCAGCCTGATGTCTGCTCTCCAAATGTCCAGAGCTGAGATTTTCCTGGCACTTTTCCTGCTCTCAACAGAGATTTTAACCTCAATCATCTTGCGGTCACTGTGGCCAAGACAGTTGCCAATCTCCACATTGCTTATGAGATTCTCTCTTTAGATGAGCAGTAGGTCAAGGGGGACATCTTCCTGAGTCAGGTCCCTTAGGACCTGGTCCATAAGTTGTCATTCAGGTTTCTTAGGAATCTTTTGGCCTAGATTGTACCAGCTGTGTGATGCTCCCAGTTAATTTCTGGCAAGTTGAAGTCCCCCGTAAGGACAAGTGCAGTTGACTTGGAAGTGTCCTTCAATTCCTCAAAGAACAGTCTGTCAGTGTTATTGTCCTGGCTCGGAGGTCTATAGTAGACTCCCATCATCACTTTTTTGCCCCTTGGTTCTTACCCAGAGGTTCTCAACTGTGTCACTGGCAAGCAAGAGCTCCATACATTCTATTCCCTCCTTTACAGTGCTGACGCCTTCTCTTCTGCCCTGCCTATTCCTCCTTCTGAAGAGCCTGGAACCATCCAACAGGGCACTGCAGTCACAGGACTCATCCTGTTATGTTCCATTGTTACTACTGGTGTCAAATCTCTGGTCATGCAGATTACACTCTTTTGCAATTCACAGTCCAAATGTAATTTGCAGGAATGTCGCATGCAATTGGCTTTCAAAGCAAGGTTAATCAACTGGTACCTAATTTTATCTCTTGATATAAGTGGTGAAATCCTTCTAAATTTAGAGATTACTATGCACTGGCTAATAGTAAAATTCAGCCAATCACATAATTACTGAAACCTGAAGGACAGAGCTCCTGAAATCTCAGCTAGTTTCAATCAAATTTATCTGATAGACTTAGCCATGAAAAATGGGAGTATTCGTATTGCACCTTAAGCAAATTGGAAGAGCAACACTCACCAGCTGGGACAGCCAAATGAAGGAATTATTTCAGTGCAGTCACCAATTCATTCTTTAACATGTTCAGAAGAGAATCCTTGTGGAGACAGTGAGTAACTATTCAGACTTTCCAGTAGAACTTCAAAGTGCAAAGTATCATGGAATTGTAGAACAGTCCATGCTAGAAGGAACTTTAAAGACCATCGCCCTGCCATAGGCAGGGGCACCTTATACAGCACCAGATTGCTCAGAGCCCCACCCCTGAGCTTTTCCTGGGATAGGGCATACACAGCTTCTCTGGGCACTCTGTTCCTATGTCTCACTGTCCTCCCAGTAAAGAATTTCTTTCTATTATCTAATCCAGATCTATCCTCTTTCAGTTTGAAGCTATTACCCCTTGTCCTTTCACTATGGTCTTGGTAAAAACCCTGTCCATATTTATTATAACCTCCATTTATGTACTTCAGGGCTTCAGTGGCATCTCTCTGAAGCATGAGTCATGTCAGGTGGCTGTATTACATTACATATATCTCAGGATATTCCTCGTTACTGTTGAAGCCATCTTATGTGCATAAAAACACTTCAGTCTGTCCACTACCTGTTTAAGACACTGATCCTATGCAGGACAATATGCATGGAATATGTGTACCTATGCAGCAGCAAATAATTTTGTCTATGATTTCGGTATTCTCAGAGTCCTTACTTCTATACAAAGATTTTAATGCTATTTTAAGAAGGCAAAATAGACACTCTCTTATTGCAAAAATTTGCATTGAGGAATATTTTATTTATAATATGCATTTTAAAAGTGCCATGGCAAGAAGTGGCTTTGATTTTGAAGAAGAATCGTTTTGAATAATTAACCATGAATTACTCTACTTAAAAGAAAATAATTATAGGTTGGACATAGCTGCTTCAAATGAGATACATGGAGTTAGTGACTATTGAAAAAATAAGGCCACCTGCGAGAAGCTGAAATAAATATAAAAAAGAACTTTCTCTTACAGTCAAGATTTAACTGTGGTATTTTAAAATGTCTCCAATTTCAAACATGCAAATTTCTGCTAGACAGAATTATTAGTAGAACTATATTGTTGAATTACAAAATCCTCAGTGTAATAATTAAAGAAGGTAGCTTTATCCTTTAAAAAAGACTTGTGATTAAGTCTTGTCTTAATATCTGAGCTTTTGCTCAGAACTACTGAGAACACTATAGTTACCTTTTCAAATCATAAAAAAAGATTGATCTTTCTTAAACCCAAGTTGTTTTATACAAGTAAATGTTTCGTGTTATTATTTCAAATGTATGTTTGTACTGCAGGTATAGAGATGTATACATAAGCAACAATGTTGCTTATGCAAAACCATCAGTTTTGGGTGCAAGGGATTTGGCATCCATGCGCCATTAAATTTCATTTAATGGAAAAGAATAATTTAACAGTTTGTTTTAAATATCATGCTTAGGAAAATGCAGATAGGCTAAATAGCCTAAGATTGTGTACTGGTTTTCAAGGACTTTTATTTATTTGAAATTCACCTGAATGCTGCAAGAAGAAATCCTAGTAATTTATTTCTTTCAACTACTTATAATTTTGGGGTTTTTTCCATAAACACATGCTTGCATCTTTCATAACTTGAAATTTTCAACGAAAGACTTAAATGTCACAGCGAATTGATGATTTTTGGTGCCTCTGTAAATGCCATTCTCAAGGTCATTATTGCATACCTATATCACCTGTGTTACTTCCTTTCCAGTGAGTTTTACTGACATATATTCATCACTTGATATTGCTTATGCACCCTACTAGCCTGTAAAGTATTATTGAAGTTCACTTATGGGAACAAAAATCTTCATGGATATTTATCCTTCTTATAATTCTCATGCCAGTTCTACAAAACCCACTGATACTTGGTTTTGTTGTCAGAACAAGTAATTCCGTTTTTTTCCAATTTAATATTCTCTTTCATTTTTGTGTGCTAACTAGTGTGGTTTAGAAAAAGGTAGTCACTGCTATCCAAAGGCAGGTAGGTGGATGAAACTTATGTCATGGAGAGTCAGACACCTAGAAATAGTAGCATTTGCTGTTGAAGATGCTGAGATTATGGCCTTTCTCTAAACCTTAAAGCCAAAATTATTCACTGGTGGGTGTGGATAATGTTTCTTTTCTGATAAAAATGTAAGTATCTATCATTAACTAAAACAATTGCAAAAAGATTATCGTATGTACATCTTTAGTAGTGACTGTTTCATTTTTAACTTCTTTTGTAGCACAAGTCAGATAACTACAAAGCCAGCCAGAGGCTGTTCAAGTGTTAAAACCCTGCATACTTACAAACACAATATCTGAGCATTTGTTGCAGTAGCTCAGTCCAGAGCCAGTGTGTGTTATCTTAATGGGAGAGTGCACCCACCTTTTGTGGTTGGACTGCTGCCACATTGGCCTATACTCTGAAAGTGAATAATACCTTCTGTTGATTTTTTGGTGATACCTTCTAGATGTTTCTAAAAGGCTTGACTTTGAGCCTGCCAGAAAATTATATGGAATATCTAACCACAAAAAGTAGACCATCTAGAACATAGTTTAGAATTTCTAAGTTCTGCAGTAATTTCTGGACAGACAGGATATTGGGTTGTTTTCATATTAAATGATTTAAAATATATCCAATAGTACTGTAGCAACTCCTTACTACAAAAACTATTTAGCCATGCTTTACCAATCCCTCCCCCAAGTTGTAATAAAAAAAACCCTTTCTTTATAATGTGGATATTAATCTTTCACCTCAGTGTTTTAGAACCCTCATTTTTAGTTGATCTAGAAGCCTATAAATTGTGAGCAACTTTAAGGAAGTCAAAAATATTGTGAAGGAGTGAAGTAAAACTATGGATAATGTGGAAGAGCAATTCCCTTTATGAACAAAACAACCCAGATCAGTCTGGGTAAGGTCTTCCAGCTTTCCAGAATGAATAAGTCTGCCTATTCTCATTGCTTAGAAATCTTACTTTCAAAAAGGAGGGGAGAAAAAAAGTCTCCTTTCAGAATTTAATTGCCAAAATGTGTTTTTTTTTAAAAAAAGGAATAAAAAGATGGGGCATTTAATTATGATTTTAAATTATTTGAATTTCAGTGCACCTGTTTAATAAAAAAAATAATGTATGCAAAGTAAGTTCCTTCTATTATGGTTCTGATGACAATAGCAGGTATTAAGAAAATATAACAGGAAGAGAATATTTAACATTTTGGTTTGTTATGTCAGGAGACAGAATTATTGTACTTGATAATTTTTAGTAAATTGTGCTATATGAAGCTATAAAATTCCAATTCAGCTCCATCTGATTACCATATAAAGTTAAATGCTCACCCAAATATTTAATTAGATATTTGATATAACCCTTGTATGCTTGTAAGAAAAATGTATTATCCTCAGATACATACATCTGTACAGAGTGTTGCAGAGCTGATACCCTGACACATGAGCATTTTCTGCCTAGAGCATGGGAGAGCTGTAATTACAGGATTCAATACCTTCTTTTCATATAATTGCGCCTTCTTGTGAAGAGCATGGGTTGTGCCATTGCTGGACTGTGATTGTACAATGAACTGGGCTGCTGTACAAATAACCTGTGCTGAATTCTTCCACTCTTGCCAGTTTGGGGCAGAGTTTGTGCAGTGTGCAGATCAGGCTACTGGAAGCAGAGATTATGGTATATTATTTGGAATCAGTAGATTAAATCACCATGAGATGTTCTTCCAGAAAGGAAACCATTGTGTGGTGCCAAGTATTCTGCCATAATGTGTTAAAGGTGTCTCAAACTAGGAAGTCAAATTTGGTTTTAATCCCTGTTCCAGTTTGGTGATACATTAAATGGTGTAATGACTATTCCTCTCAAAATATGTTAGCTAAATATTTTTTTTTAAGTTTTAAATATTGTTTCAAATATATTTAAAATAATTGGCTTAGTGTTTGTGAAGCAGCTGGGCAGTGATGCCTGCAAGAGAAAAGCATGAGAGAAAATACATAATTATTATAATACAAGCTTTTAAGTGTGTGGTTTAGTTAGATATAAAGTCATTCATTGAATGCTTAGTAGAAAATAGGAGAAATAAGAGATTTGTCTCTGTTTTGTGCCCGAAAAGACAGAATGAAGTAAAAAAATGGATATATGAAGCTTAATTATTAAAATTAATTGTTTCCATTAATACCAATATTTTCAAACTTTTTTGCATATCTGGCTTTAAAACTTCTAAGAGGCTTTTTTAATCTGAAAGAATTTTTATATGTCTGTTTATACTGTGGTGTTATCATAGCAGATGAGGGGGGA
>WBND01000328.1:1040954-1058332 GCA_013398595.1 Tychaedon coryphoeus
TGATGGGTTATGGGTTTCAACAAAAATACTAAATATTTTGTGATTGTATTTTGCAGACATAATATTCTCCTAGTTGCTGTCTTTAGAAGAAACAAAATAATCCAGTATCCCAAGTAACAGCTAAGTGCATCATTTATACAATGATTTCCCCCCTTAACAGTTCCAAGTTCTCAGTTAGCAAAACTTGATCCTTTAATGGAGGCTTTGAATATGCAGCTTTTTTTAAGCTAGAGTATAGGTGGCCATTGTTGAAAATACTTACATTTCTATTTTCTGTATCCTAAGGAAAACAAAGGGATTTTTAAAAGCTATTGTCTTGTTACAGGGTTCATCCGAATAGGTCAGCCATGAACTGACCGATTCAGAAAAAATTTAAATAAGCTGCCATTTGAATACTTATGTAGCCATATTTTGTCAGACATATTTATGTGTCTGACAAAATAACTGTGAAAACAGTTTAATTTTTTTTTCTTTACTTTTACATATAGTTTGTCTCTTTACCTCAAAGACTTGGGATCTCGCTGGAGTCATTCTGCTCACCATATTATTGCGCCCTGGCACATTCTTTGCACATACGTGAATTCTGCAACTTTGCACTTACTAGAGGCAATAAAATGAGAGGATAAATGTCAGAATTGAACAGTCTTGACTGTCAAATATAAACTGCTCTAGCATTCATGACTAATGCTCTAATCATCAGTGCCAAACATTGAAATAATCTGCTTTCCCTGGATGTTTTTAGTGGCCAGGATGCATAGAGGAGTAGTGTGCTTAGTCATAATCATGCTCCAGAAAGGCTGGAAATGTTCCCTTTCAGCTGCCAATCATTAGGCCAGCCAAAGTGAAGACAAGCACATTGACAAGTGAGAATGGTAATAATTTATTTTCTATTGATGGGTGGTGACAAATCATTTTTTGAAGCTGCTACTCTGAGGCTACATGAAGAAAGACAGAGATGATCCTAGATGAGGCTCTTCACACCTCATTTAGCCCAAATGTAGCCACTTGGGTGGTGAATCGGTTCAAAGTATCAGCCCAGGCATTTCCTCACAAAATTTGTGTGCTGTCAAAATGTGTATTGAAACAAAAGAAAGATTAAAATGCAGTCATGTAAGAAATTCAGGAATATAATTTCCATCACATAACTCCAGGTACAGAAAAGAGATTAGAAGGAGAAATAAGTGAAACCTTAAGGGTGCTTTCAGTAGGGGTAGATTTTTAAAGATGTTAATTAATAAAAGTAGCATGAGGATTTATCAAAGCTTGGGCACACCCCCTTCAACTTTCAGCTGACAGGTCAAATTAATTCATGTGCTTCCTACCAGTGCATAACACATTACATATCTTATTTAAATTTACTTTTGCCGAGACCTGAGGATGTGCTTAGCATCTGACATCCCATGCTATTTCAGAATACAGGTGGATATTTTATTTCAAAGTATATATATATAGCAAACCTGTCCTGTTAATTTTACCTCTTATATTTTTTTTTTCTATAGAGAAAAAAATTAAAATACTGTTGAGGTCTGACTTTAAGGAATTTGGGGTACATTTTAATCTACCTTTTTTTTTTAATATGATTTTTGTTCCTAAGAAATTCTGCTGTCTGTATTTAAAGTCAAATATTCTCTTAAGCAGAAATTCTTGAATCCTCTGAATTGAAGCCAGGCTTTACTTCAGTTGTTCTGGAGTTTCACACTTTCTTTTCATATTGTCCATTGCCCTGGAGGGAGCAAAAAGAGAAGAAACAACCAGAGGGGCAAAGTTCCTTTTATCTTCAGGAAAGTTATAAAGTAGGCATCTCTTCTGCCTGGCTTGTGTTGGAACAAAACCTCCCATGGTAGCCCCATCCTTTGCCTAAATATGCAAAAAATAATTTGTATTTAAACAAGCAAGGATTTTATATGGCAAGATTTGTAAATGACAAAATTAAGGTTTTCTTATGTCACACTTCGAAAAAATTGTTCTGTTTAGTTTACTAAGATAATATTATTTTATTTACTCATAACAAAGCAAAGGCTCTCATGTCTTTTGATATGGTTTAAGTGATCTCAAATATAATGAACAAATGCATATTTGGTTATGTATGTACAAATAGTATTTATTTCTCTTCTAATCACTTAAAATTATAGCTTACTCGAGAAAATGCAAATCAAAGGAGTAGAACTGGAGTTATGGCTTTTATGTAGCCTTGACCTCCCTCTTTGTGCATTATGTCAGGAGGTTTGTGTACTAAAAAGTGTGATGATGGTTTATTATCATATTGTTCAAGACAGAGGCAAGTATATAACATTTAATGTGCCAGGGAATCTGTGGATGTCAGTAGATTTTACATATTGTTAATCTTGCTTTAAAAGGGCATCTGGTTCCCCTGTACTCCTTCAAGGTAACTGTATCACATAGTGATCCTTAGAGAATCTGAGAATAGAATGGTTGAAAGGTAAAAACATAACATTAGCTTTCAATATACAGATATATTTTGACACAAAGTATATGTAGTTCATTTATACTACATTGTAGTTTTTGTAGGTTTCTTGCTTTTGTTTTAAATTTTTAGTGCAGCTAATGCAAAAATAACATGAAAGCAGTGTACTCTGTATGCATCTCTGTAGTTCTTGCATGTTGCACTAGTACTGAAAATACAATAGTGAGTTTTCTGAATAATTCGTAATACCAGGTACTTGAAAAACTTACTTTTGTTTGTTATTGTTCTGTCTACCAAAGAAACACGACAGGACAGCCTTTTTGCACTAAACCCAAGATCACCACTCTTTTTCGTCAGTTATCAACCCGTTTGTACTTAATTAAGCATTTATTTATTAGTTCTTAATGGTAAGGCCCACTAGATTACCACATGAGAGAAAATCCTGTAAGAGTGACTTTCTAATCAATCTTTGGGAGGATTCAAGGAAGTCTTGGTATTTCTGTAAACATTAGAATTTATGTATTGCTAAAACTCCAGCTCAGTTTTGTTTTTTCAGATCTGTAGCTCTTTTTGTGCTACATTCTTATCCTTCTGTTTGTAAACACACACAGAAGAATGTGTGTATAGAGAGAGACAGGTCTAACTTTTTGCCTTTTGCCCCTTGAGCATTTGGAGAAAAGATGAAGAGAAAGAGAAGGGAAAAGAAAAAAGAGATGTCAAGGGCAGCAGTTTGATGGCTAGGGCTTTGAGCAACCTAGTCTTGTGGAATGTATCTCTGCCCATGATGGGAGGTAGAATGAGATCATTGTTAAGATTCCTTCTGACCCAAACTGGTCTGAGTCTGTGAATTTGAAACTTGGATGAATGGAGCAGGAGGAAGTGACAAAGTAGACATCCCATAGGAAAGCAACAAACATACAGTTGGCAGAAAATGAAGACTGAAAATCCTACAAAATAGTTCAAACAATTTACTCTGCATGCTACCCTATTTTGTCTGAGAAGACAGAATCTGCTAGCAGTGCCCAGACGTGCTAGGTGGTACCTCTCTTTTTGCTCAGGCTGGACAGAGCCCTTGCTACTGGAATACAGGCACTCAAGAGCTGGGAAAGATGGACAAAACTTCTGACCTCTCACAATATTCATGTGCTGAGGCTCCTTATAAAATAGCCTTCCTTTGAAATTTAGTTTAGGAAATGAATCTCTGCCTCAGCAGCTTCACCCCCTGCTGAAATACTGCCCAGTTTCATAGGAACTCACCTGACACTGTGACCAGGAGGGATGGGGAAGTCAGAGAAAACATCTTTTTAGTGATCCCTTTAACAACAGAGTAAAATTGCCCCAAGTGATCTTTATGAAAGTAAAGCCTCTTTATTTCTAATGAAACCATTTGCAGCAAAGAGAACAAATAGAGCACAAGGAAAAAACTGAGCTGAAAAATCTTTTTTTCCTTTTTTTCAGTGAAAACCAGAATGCAGAGTTCAGAAGACTGTGAACTATGAACCACTGTAATCTTTATGTTTCTTGTTTTTGCTATATGCTAAATAGAGATACATTTCTCTACGTGGCTGTTTTGAGAAAAAGGGATTAAAAAATCAGGCATATGGGTTTATTGTGGCACTGGAAATCTCCATACAGAAGACTGAAGAACTGCATTGCAAATTCTTTTATAAGGAGGCAGTTTTGGGTTTTTTTGATGGATTCTTCTGAGCTCCTCAAAGACAGAAAGACATCTATTTTCTTTTCCCATTTTCATGTATCAGTGTAGCTTTGCTACAAACCTTCTTCCTTTTCCATGTGAGCTTGTTACTCTTCTGTTACCATCTTATCTACATGTACTACTCCTATACCCTTGGTGCTCTATTAGTTTTGACCTATTTTGAATAGGTAATTTTATTTTTGTAAAAGGATATCCTGACCTCTCCTGCAGGTGATGTTCCCACAGAGAGTTTTCCCTTGTTTCATCAGACCACGGGAGGGAGCCTTTGTACCCTTGAGTGTCACCAAATGCCAGGGAGAGCTTCCATACTGCATTCTCTTTTTGAGGATCTGATCTTTCTGATCCTTCCGTTCTGAATCCTTAAAGGAAGCTACAGTTTGCTCATGTTCACTGAAAACGCATGGAGAAAAAGCCAAAGTTTGCTATGTCTCCCCTTTTTACTCATAGAAAGCTCTAACACAGCTTAATATTTACTGGTTTGCTAGAACTACATCTAAAACTTGAAGAAAAGATTATTTAATAAAAATAGTTAGCAAATTATATACAGTTCAGCAAAGGCTGAAAATAGGTAGGGATAGCTAAATATATTTATTCTGAGTTTAAGGGTCATGAAACACTGGAGCAAGTGCCCAAAGATGCTGAGGACTTTCTGTGCTTAGAGGAATTCAGGACTTCTCTGAACATGGACCTGAGTAAACTGATATAGTTACACCTGGTTTTAGTAGGGCTAGATGACTTCTATACATCCCTTCCAACTTTGATGGTGAATAGCACTTAATGAGTTCAGACTCTAATGGATAACATTTACATACATTTTGAGCTTTAACCTATGGAACCTGGCTGAAGACTGGGATGTGAAACTTGTGGAAGTCCATTGGTCCAGTTCTCAAAATGACAATAAAGAGCTTTAGCAGACAAGTAATTTCACATCATAGTGACATCCGTGAAAGAATAAAGGGATCAGTCATCTTAGTAAGATTGAGGAAGATCAATGCTGTTAATAAACGTGAGAAACACCAAAGCTATTTGAGATAAGAAGATAGATAGTGATGTAAATCCTCAAGGGCTTGAAATTGTGTATTCTGAAAGAAGGACCCCATTATTGTAGTTCCTTGGCTGGTAAAGAGGCACTCGTGTCTGAAAGGGATAAAACAGAGAGAGTAAGAACATATATGGGTGGATGCTTGTGCTTCAGCCTGGCTTTAACTAACAGGAACACAGGCCTTGTCCCTTCTAATAGCATCAGTTAAATCAGATATAAGGAAATGCCACTTGCATCAATTGATTGTTAAATTAAAAAGTTATTATTTCCATTAAAAAAATTACTACCATATTTGGCACATGAAATTTTGGTACATGATGATTGACTATTTTATGAACATGTTTGGGCAAAAGATGGAGACAACACAGTAATATTCAATTTTAATTAAAAGGCAGCCACTGTGCCCCCATCTTTAAGCTTTAATTCTTACCTAAACTTCAATTAGATTTTTCAGCAGAACTTCTTTGTCTGATTTAAAGTACCATGCAGATATGTTATAGAAACTTCATTTAAATATATATTTAATTAGAAATGTTTTATTATTTTAATGAGCCTTTAGAGACCTTTGATGAACAGTCACTGTAATTACGGTACTTAAATTATTGTATAAATGCATACTTTATAATCTACCTTCCTTGCAACTATGTTTTCATGCTGGATATTTTTAACATGAAGAATTGTTTTACTTTCTGTCAGTTTATCCTCTTCTTCCTTCCAAAAAATGTTTTATCTCTGAAATAAAATTAAATATGCATGATACTACTTGTATCGGATAGTATTGTAACAGCACAGTTAAAAATCAATCTAAGAGATGAAAATTATTTCGATTTTGTTAGAGAAATTACAAAATTGATAATTTGTTATGCACAAATTACAGACTAGCTCTATCCTGTGTGTGTTTTCTCTTTTGTGCTTGAGGAAATTACCTGCAAAATTGCTGCAGAAGACGTGTTGTGCTAAGTATTGTGCTATCAGCAATCCGCTTCACTACCACAACATAAAGAAAGAGAGAGGCTCAGCAAATTTAGAAAAATAAGGAAGCTGTAGAACTAGCAGTTAAAAGGGGAAAAAAAATGGGCTTTTTAATGCATCCTGTGCTTTATCACACAACCTGCATGAAGACCATTAACTGTCACATGCTGAGCCTTACAATTCTTTGTTCAGAAGCAGTACACATTAACTCCTAATAAACTGTTGTTACTTTGCTTTTTTTCTTTGTGTGTGTGTTCGGATATGTTTTTAATTAATGAAAACTGAGCTCATAGTAAGTTGAGTCTTTAATACTGAATAGATAACCTAATATTAGCATAATAAGCAATATTGCTTCCCAGGACCACAAATCAGTCAAATGTCTTCTCCTAATTGAAAGAGTACTTAAGGTAAAAAATACTTGACTATAGCATAAGGTGTCAAAAATTCCTATGCACTGACTTGATCTTCTTGGGCATGTTGATAGCTGGCCATGAGGTAGTCATTCCTGATCAGCAAAGTTTTTAGTGTCTCACCCAGGAAAGGATATAAAAGAAGGGTTGCAGCCTTCAACAGCAGGCAGTACAAACCCTGGTTTGTGTCTGCAGCGCTAGGTTCAGAAATTCTCCTCTTCCTTTTGCAAAAGAACATGACAATTTATTCTGTTCTATTAAATTACTCTTAGTTCATTCACTTTTCAGTGCAAGGAGAAATGTCACTTGCACTCATGCTTTGCAAAGAGGTATTTGTACAACGGCATATGTGTACTGTCATATGGAAAAGCTTAAGATATTTGAATTTCTGCCACAGAATATGTCTACTGGACTTTTCTTCTCAGATACTGAGAATATTAATCCAGACACAATTTTCTTCTGGCAGAAACAAATTAATGATTAATATAGTTATTTTTGTTTCACCCATCTTTCTATGCACATAGGTTTTGTTCCTTTTATCTTCATGCTTTCTCTTCTGGGGGTGGGATTTCAGCTAGTTCCATAAAGTTGTAAAGTTGTAAAATCCTATTAGTCTTAAAAATATTTTCATCTTTGATATAATTGAATAATTTACTTTTCCTATTTACTTATATTTCCATCCATTTAATATATTTCTCCAAGATTCGTACTCTTCTCATTATCTGTTCTAAGATTTAACTGTTTGTGATTTACGTATTTATTAACTCCTTCTTTTATCTTTGGGCATTATTTAATCCAGTATTCTAGTTTTAAAATTTTTAAATTACAATAGCCCCGTCTTGGGAGGTCAGTCTATTGAATAGATGCCAGAAGAAATTCCCCTTATCTTTCCTTGGTGATGCTCTATTGTGCAAGGAGTTGCAGCTTGTTTCTCTGGAAGTGTGAATATTCTTAGTTTACAAATTTTCAAGTTAGATCTGTGTGCAAATCTGGCAGCTTTGCCAAAAAGAAAGGTACTGCTTAAGAGTGTCTCTTTCCATGTTTCTGCCTTTTCCATATTTTGTGGTGTCAGTGATGCTGTCTCTTCCCTTTTGGCTTCTCACAGCTGATAGTCAAATTCACAGAATTTACAGCCGTAGTGGTGAATGTAAGGAGGAGAGGAGGTTATTTTTGGTTGGCAGAAACATGGGCAAAACTTCCACCATGTATACATGTACATTTATATGTAACATTTCCTCTCCTACTTTGGCATGATGTCAATTTTATTAAACTATTTAAAATCATTTTACATACACTCCATTGTAATTTTTTCTACTTATACTTGCTCAGTGTTAAGTTAATCTTTTCCATGGAACTCACACCACCTGATCTTTTAATGACTTTTTATGTGGATTTTAGAGTGTGCACCTTTATGGTTAAAAGAAATTTCAAGGCAGAGAAAGAAATTCTATACAAAAACTCTTTCTTCTTTTTACACATCTTTTATAAGAAAGAAGTAGAGTATTTTTGCCAGGAAAATATACTTCTGTTTTCTGCAGTACTGCAGTTGGGTTTTAAATGCCAATATGCCCACATCTGAAAAAGACAATAGAGGTGTTAAAAGTTGCCTGGGAGGGACTATTTAAGCTAGAAAATATAGATGTGCTGTTTATTTAACCTCAATCTGTAAAAGTTTAGGATAAAAATGAGCCAGACCTGTCATCATTTTGTGCTTGACTTGTGTGACATCTCACTCTTAGGGGAAAGGAAGGATCCAAGATTTGTAGATTCTTGTGGTTAAAAGAAATCACAAAATTCAAAGTGTCCATAAAAACTCACCGAATTTTATAATAAGTTACAAGCTTGCCATGGAGAATGGAGGGAAATCAATCAGTCAATCAATCAATCAATCAATCAGTCAATCAATTCCAGTGTCAGTCTAGCCAGTGGAAAGGCCAGGGACATGTGGAATGCATCCAGTCTCAGTGAGGGTACGTTCTTACAGCTTTTTCCCACCCAGAGTATACCTATCTCACTTTCTATGCAAATAGTTACCATGTACAGTCATGGCAACTTTCAGATCTTTCTGGAAATGGGTTGGAGAGCCTCGGGAGCCCTGGATAACCTTGTCCCACCCCTGCAGTCCATGCCCACTTCTTGGCCTCATTCTTGCAGTTTTGCTGTGCTGTGTTGTACTTAGCCTTAGGAGCTAGAACAAGGATGTGTTTCTTGTATAAGTGCTGCCCTACCTTTGCATGGCCTCCATCTATAGCGACATCTTGTTCTTTCCTGTGGTGGTTCCATAGCCATCTGGCTTTTGGCTGGAGCCCCTTATCTTCTGGGATTCTACCACCTTGCAAAAGTTCTTATGCTCATAAGAATCTTAAATAGCCATTACAAGCCCATCGTCTCTTCATCAGAGTCACTATGACGTGTTGTAATTAGACAAAAAATAATACTTTTACATAGTGTCCACATCTATCTTCATGGTTTCAGCCATATGTGTGACTGTTTCGGATACTTAGAAATCAGAAAAACTGCTACTTAGGATGAAATAAACATTCCAGGTGCCAGCTGCAGCAGACACAGTAGGTTTTACAGTCCTAAGGCTCTTTGTAATTTCTGAATATGTCATGCTTATTAAAAATACTGAATAATTAAAACAATTCAAATATATTTTAAACTGTTCAGTCTTTTAATATTTTATCCTAGAATAAAGTGCACATGGTGCTCCAGAATGCTGTTTACTTTGAGCAGAAATGTAGAGAAAATTAGAATTTCAGAAAAGAGAAAAACGTTGCACTAACTTTGACTTCACGATCTCATTTATTGTAATACCACTAATTTCTTTATTTCTTTGACTGCTCTTTATGCAGGAATTATTCTTTTTGTGAAAGCACAGAGCTTTGTGCTGATTTCTGATCTTCAGAAATACAAAGTGCATTACCAGGAGTTCAAGTATTGCAATGAATTATTATGGGTTTTATCTCTTTGATATCTCAGACCTATCCTAGTCAGTGTTGATATAATGCTGTTGCCTAGTGCCATGTTCTCCTGAAATGTGTAGGCAGCTGCAAAGAAGTTAACATTCCTGTTTAAAATGCTGAAAATGGCATTAGATAATACTTATTTCCAGATATTTTAGGCTCCACCTGTCTTATTTTTTTTTAATTTTTTTTTAACTTTCCAAAGTTTCCAATTAGTATCTGGATTGTCAACAAAACCTCTAACTGGGACTTCTGTAGAGTTGACTGCACACCATCCTCCATCATTTATTATCAGTCTTGGTTAACTGGGGATGTCCCAGGTGAGTGGAGGCTGACCAATATGATGTCCATCCAACAGAAGGGTCAGAAGGAGGACCTGGGGATCTACAGCCTTGTCAGCCTGATCTCAGTGTCCAGCAAGGTTATGGAGCAGATAATCCTGAATGCCATCATGCAGCATCTAGAGGACAACCATGGAATCAGGCCCAACCAGCACAGGTTTAGAAAATGCAGTCCTGCTTGAGCAGCTTGATCTCCTCTTATGACCAGGTGACCTGGTGGATGAGCAGAGGCTGTGGATGTTGTGTAGCTGGAGTTCAGCAGAGCTTTTGATACTGTCTCCCACAGCATTCTCCTGGAGAAGCTGGCAGCCCATGGTTTGAGCAAGTGCACTCTTCACAGGGTTAAGAACCAGCTGGAAGGCTGGGCCCATAGCATGGCAGTGAATGGTGCTGCAGCTGGTGGTCAGTCACTACTGGGAATCCCCAAGGCTCAGCACTGGCGCCAGCCCTGCAATATCTTTACTGGGGGTGTGGATGAGGGGATTGAGTGCAGCCCAGTGAGTTTGCAGATAGTGCTGAGCCGGGCCCAGCGTTGATCTGCTGGGGTGTGGGCAGCTCTGCAGAGGGATCTGCACAGGGAGGGGTGAGGGTCAGTGAGGCCAGTGCTGTACTGCCCTTGGGTCACATCAGCCCCATGCACTACTGCAGCCTGGGGCAGAGAGGCTGCAAAGTGGCCCAGGAGAAAAGGACCAGGGGTGCTGATTGCCAGCTGGCTGAACACGAGCCAGAGTGTGCCCAGGTGGCCAAGAAGGCCAATGGCATCCTGGTCTTTGTGAGAAATAGTGTGGCCAGCAGGAGCGGGGCAGTGATTGTCCCTCTGTGTGTCCAAAAAGGGCAGCAGAGCTGGTGAAAGGTCTAGGAAGCAGGTTATATGACGAGGGTCACAGTTTGGATGATAGAGCTGGGGTTGTTTAGCCTGGAAAAAAGGAGGCTCGTGGGAGACCTTGTCACTCTACAGCTGCCTGACAGAAGGGTGTAACAAGATGAGGTTGGTCCCTTCTGCCTATCAGCTAATGACAGAACAAGAGGAAATGGCTTCAAACTGCACTGTGGGAGGTTCAGTTTGGACATCAGGAAGAATTTCTTCACCGAAGGGGCTGTTAAACACTGGAATGGACTGCCCCAGGAAGTGGGGGAATCACCACCCCAGTCCTTCAAGAAAGGACTAAATCTGGCACTTAGTGCTATGGTTTAGCTGATATGGTGGTGTTCAGTAAAAGACTGGACTTGATGATCCAGAAGGTCTTTTCCAATATTGATGTTTCTATGATTTCATTATTTCCATATCCTTGACAGATAAATTATGTTCCTATCATGAGAAGATTTCTGAGATTTAGAAACCTGTTCGCAACCTTTTCTAGATGAAATCCAAACCTTTTAAAGTTCATCACGCAGGGACACAAGGACACTGGCAGGTGGGGACTTCACATAAAAGGCCCTTTCTCTGTCAGTCTCATGGCTCCCATTTGAATTAGCAAGATACAACCCACAGTCATTCTTTCTCCTCTGTTAAGGAATTAGTCAAATCCTCGCTGTATATTGATATTGCAGCCTGATGGCGTATTTCACACCTTCCCTTGTTCTCCCCATGTCTCTCACCAAAGCTGCAGTGGTCCGGGCTGGCAAAGGCCAACTTGTTAAACTTTCTGAAGGTACTTTCTTGATTTTTAGCTATGAAATGTTGTTTTCCTCTTTAAAATTATGTTAAAGAAGCTGTGCATCTATAAAAAAAATCTTCACCAAATTGGTTTTTGGTCAGTAAAGTTGTAAACACATTTTTTCATGAGTTTCCTGGTTGCAGATATAACCCAGGTTTTGGATATCACAACACTGACAGATTAATAAAAACAATGTAATAGGCCAATTCCTTTTGTTGCTATATTAAGTAGAAGAAAATTCCTCAATCCCTGATTTCACTAGTAAGGCAAATATTACAATTTAAATTATTCTACTGAGTTAATTTCAAAACTAGAGCCTTATGATTTTTAAAACAAGATTTTGAATCGTATTTTATAATTTTTAAAGCAAAACTGTAGTGTTTAACTTTCTAAAGAATGAAGGAGTGGAAAAAATTACAGTAAATATGAGATATATTAAGATACGTGAAATATATTTTTTAATTATGTCATACTTTTGTTTAATCATGCCCCTATTTAGAAATGGCTCTAAATAAAGTGAACTATTCACAAGGATTTGCATATGTACGTATTTTGAGTAAACTAATCAGCCTGATTTTAAAATGTATTGAATACACAGCATTATGAAGTTAACTTTTTATAGATGCTTTCCATAAGTTCACTTTTCCATTCCAGAGCGCAGCATGCTCTTCTGTAAAGTGACTAGTCTTTGTAGTGGGTTAAAACTGGATTAAATTCACCTTTGTTTAGTCATATTTTTTCTTCCAGTTAATAACAGTTTAAAAAGTGGTTTTGGACTAAACAGAGAAAGTAAAGGTCTGCCAATTCATTCAGGAGTGCTATTTCTTCTTGTGCTCTCCCTTTCCACTTGGTTGCAAGGTATCAAGTCTGCATTGATGAAATTCCAAAACTGTCAGTCATCATTTCACTTATCTTTCTCTTAGCTTTTGTGGTTTCCTTGTTTCTGGATGTAAATATTAGTTACACTGATGTAGGCAATATTATCTTTCTTGGAATGAACTGGGGGAAGTTACTAGTTTTTCAGTTCCAAACAGAAACAAACTCTTTCTGTAAAGGGTTGCAGTTTAAAAGTGAAAGACCTGAATGACCAATAGTGAAGCCTACTGTGGACAGAGATCCTGTTTATCTATCTCCATCTCCTCTCCGTTTTTTTTTAGTATGCGAGTCTAAAATTGATTTGATGGGCTATGTAAATTTTTATCTACAGATTATTTTGCTCTTCTTTGGGATGGTATCTCTGCTTCAATTGGTTGTGGCATTTTCAGTCTGTCCCTGGGAAACTTCAGGAAGAGTGAGACAGGGTTATGCAAACCGGTACCAATCTTTGAAAATAAAATAAGAAACATCAGCTAGATTTTTGGGCTTGTTGAAATCAGGTTTTTTTGGTCCTCACAAAAACTGGGGTATTCTGTCTGTAGGCCAAACAGCAAATTTTTTCCTTTATTATGGGCATGAAAGGACAAGGTTTTTTAGCAGCCCATCATTTTCTTAAATTTGATTAAAACCAGTCATTACCAATACAAGTGCTGGTTCCCCTAAGTGTCCTCCTTACATAGCACATGTTTTTTCTGCAAATTACGAACTGAGAGAAATCCTTCTAAAAGCAAGAAAATTAGTATTTGTTAAAATTTCAATTCATTAAGAAGGGGATTATACTACAGCCATAATAATCTTGCATTTTTAAAATATTAATCTTTTTATGCTATCAGAGTAGCTCCTCCTTTAAAAATGGAGGAAGTTTCTTGTTGACAAAATATGAATTTTTTATACTCCTAAGCCTCAACGCTGTCAAATTATCAGCAGATATGTCTTGTACTTGTATTTACAGATCATACATGTGCCACAGTAACCATATTTGAAAGTTTAATCCTTTAAAATATTTACATTGGGTTTTCAATATTCATAATGCAAAGGCTATATAAGTTGACATAAAATGGGGCGGGGTAAAGAGAGGGAACAGTAGTTTATGATGTGAAGAACAGGGTGGTTTTAGTAGATGCATCTCTATCATAAAATCATAGGCGGTAAGTCATACGCATTTGATGAGTGAAAATATCATTGGAGCTCTGAACGTAACATGCTTCCTTCTTTGGTATTCTTGAAAAATTATATTAATAATCAAAAGAATTAAATTCAATCCATGATTACCAAATTGTTTAAAATTACTGAAAAGATGCAATCCTTTGAATATTTACCTCCAAGCACTAAGCTTGGACATAGTGTTACTGACCCCATTCTTCCATAAAATCAGCCCTCTTGAATGCCAGCATCATTGCTCTGTTACTTGCATGAGTATAGGTATGTATGTGTGTATATATAGGTATATATAAGTATGTTCTATGCGTACATATTTGAAATATATGCATTTGCACAAGTATAGTGTTCTTAGTTCAGCAAGTCAGATAAGCAATTTCATGCATGCACTAGACATTATGGGGGTAGTCTAAAGAAGCACAATAATGGGGGCTGCCCAGCATGCTTTTTACAGGGACACTGAAATTTTTTCTCTGCATCTCTGCAAACAGTTACAGACCAATAGAGAGAAACAAAAGTATCACAAAAAATAGGTCTGTACAGCAATTTATATAAATGGATATATTGATGGTATTTATAGCAGGGAGAGCACATGGATACATTGCTTAGAAAACCTGAGCTGGGATCACTTGATCTTCCTGCGTTACCGAATACTTCCCTCTTTCACTTTGTTAGCTTGTTGATGTGCAAGCCAAGACTTCCTCTCTTGCTTATTTATGAGGAGAAACAGAAGCCCTCCCAGTGCTAGTCATTCTGACCTTATGATCTAAAGTGTAAGCTGACCAGCAGAAAACTTCAGTGATGCCTATATTTATCTGTGCTGATGTGGTTTTCTGTATCTGTCTGAAAAATAGAGTACTTTTCTCCCTCCTTGATTAGCCACCTGCAACACAGAAAGTGATTCACATCAGGTTCACACAATATTTCATCTACATTATTTGATATTTCAGCATATTTTGAAAATATATTTAGAATTTTTAATTATGTATACTCACAAGTTAGTATTGGCTTGAAAATTTTTGGTGCTATAGATTACAGAGGTAATGGCATTTCATTCTAAACATACGCTTTCTTTTAAATATGAATAATATACTAAAAGTTGGGCTTTCTGGACACTTGAATTCATCTTTTTATGGTTAAATGAACTCTAAGCAAAATGTAGGTGGTGGTATAAAGGATTGGTTCAAATAATTCCAATATCCTTTTTAAATACTGATTTTATCTAATGTTCCAAGATATATTGGACTGAAATAAAACATATGCCACCTCTGAATTTGAAATTATTTTCAAAGAGCTGTGCTACTAATGATTTGAAACAACAGAAGTATGCAAGCTGGCTGTTCAATTGATGCATCTTGCATTTTGAAAGTAATTCCTGATAGTAATTTTATTTATATTCACATTACTTTAACTGGCTAGTTGGATCTGTATCAATTACTACTGCCAGAACAATTGTCACATAGTTTTGATATGCTAGTAAAAATACCTACTTTGGACAACAATTTTTACTAGTAAACATTGACTTTTTCCAATTAAACACAAACAATTAATTTCTTATCCCATTTAGAACAATAAACGTGTTACAGCCTTCTTCCTTACAGTCCAGTAGTCTTTTAAAAAACTACATTGTCCCCAGACTCAAAGCATAAAACTGGAAATTATTCCCAATTAATAAGGAACCAGATGTTGGTCAAGCTCATTTCATAGATCTTTAATTAAGGGATGCTGTTCAGTGAATACACAGAAGACACAGAGAAGGATCTGCTTAAATGCCTTAAAAATAGATTACTTTTGGATAAAATTAAAATGTAGTAGAGTAACTTCTTATAAAGTGAACACTAAAGAACGTCCAAACTGAATGATATTGAAAATTTTTACCAATGCTATTGTTTAAGATTCAATGAAATGTGCTGACAAATATGAAATCACTATGTTTAAAAGGAATCTGCTGATTTATTCTTGAACTTTCATTAGCCAAGACTGCTAGATTTCTGTATTATACCTCCAGCAATAACTGCTTTGAATGTATTTCGTTTAGCATTTTCAGTTGTTGTCCTTGTCTTAGTCTAAGACAAGTTTATGGTGCAGAAAATCTGAAATGTTACCTCCCTTCTCCCTGTCTACCAATAAGGAGGGACAAACATAGAAGTGAAATATAGAAGTAAAAAAAAAACTTCTTACTAAAAGAAAACAGCAGCAACAAAGAAAACAACAAAAGTCACTAGATATGCAGGTGCTGAGTAAACTGGTTCCTCTGGGAACAAAGTAAACAAGACAGCTGCCACCCAGGCAGCACATACACCCCAGAGGACAAAGACAAGATGGTAGAGAGGCTCTCCTGGCTAAATCTTCCACTCTGGAAGAAAAAAAAAAAAAACAAAACGGGAGTGCGAGGGTCATGGTGTGATTCTGATGGCAGACAGGATGTGCTGGCCTTGTCTAGGGCAGGTCCAGGCCTGCAGTGCCAGTTTTCGTGTTCCCTGTGTGACAGCTGGGGTGCATGTCTGGGATGTCACTCCTACTGCTTGCTGCCTCTTCCTGCCACATGCTGGACTCACTTTCAGCTCAGCCAGACTCAGCTGGTGTCAGTGCCACTGCCTCAGGCTGCTGCCCCATTGGGGGAGAGGCAAATTGTCCCACTTGTTGGGCATCAAAAACTGGCCCAACATTCCTGGCTTCCGTTTTGGGTCTGTTTGGGAGCTATAATTTTTGAACCATGAACTTGGGAGTGGTCCTTCTACCTCTTCTCAGCCTAGTTGACCTGCAGAAATGTCCTGGAGGGCATGGAAGTGGGAAGAGACCCACAGGTCATACGGTGCCAGGGTCTACTGATTGCTTCACTTTGATGAGCCAGACCTAAACAGACCCCTTCCTATTCCAGCCATGGCATTATCTCTGCCAAAACCATGCCTGTGGCTGCTGTGAATGGTATTATAATAAACAGCACTGAAAACTCCAACTCTGTATCCAGGACATTATCCACCTCTTATTCTATATCATGCACATGACGTTCATATGTTCATACCTTTCACCTGTAGCCATATACACATACAGATAACTATATTGATACAGGTATTATTTAAGTGGTCACTGACTGTTCCCTCAAGATGTTTGTTGAGTTTATTTTAGTCCATTACTGGTGTAACTTGAGCAGTCTGTATTCATAGCTGAGGATGTTTTATGATGTATGGTGGCAGTGTCATTCAACAACCAGTATTACATATATAAATCAACATTATAGATGGTTCTCACCTAAATCAGGTCCCCTTGAGGTACACAATGTTCCCCATCCCTCTGTATTAGCCACCAAGTGTATCCGGGTCTTAGAGCAAAAACAGTCCCATGGATGGGTTTGCATTTGCTTGAGATGGGACTAAACCCAACATGCACCATATGCACCATGGAGACTTCATCTGCTATATGCAGAGATTCTGACTGGGCAGGGCTAGCTTGGTTAGTGGAGCTGCTGGTGTTAACTAACCAGGTGGTTTTTGGTAAACACAGATCCCAGTGTTTGAAGGTTTCACTGCCCATTGCCTTCAGTGTGGTTTTTAACAATCCATCACAGTGTTTGACTTTCCCAGCAGTGGGTGACAGGGAATGTGGTACATCCACTGAATATCATGTTCTCTAGCTGTCCAAGTTTAGGACAAAACTGGGGGAAGACCTCCAAAGGAGGGCCCCCCCCTTCCCCCCCCCGAGAATAAACACCCACCAGGCTCAGAAAGAATTGTCCTCAGGGGAAAAGTGGAAAAAACCTATTTATTAACAAACACAAGACACTCCCCAGCACAGTCCCAGATGACAAAAAAC
>WBND01000329.1:0-53229 GCA_013398595.1 Tychaedon coryphoeus
CTCAGTGAGTTGTTTCCTCTAGGCCATTGAGGTGAGGCCACCAGTTTCTGAACACATCCCCAGCTATCACAGCACTGCAGCACCCAGACCTCAGAATGAGAGGCTCAGCAGATGTATGCTGCTGATGGCCTTACTAAAAGTGCCAACCAGGGTTTCTCCCTTATATTCTGAGACTTTTCTTCAATAATCCTAAATAAAATGTACTATTTCCTCTTTCAAATTTCACTCATAGGTTCAGAAGTTGTTGAAGGACAATGTGCAGACAGGGCTGTTCAGAAAATGTTCAGTGGGTATCTAGGCTGAAATGTTTTCCACTTTTCCCCACCCCTATATATTTAAACTGGTAAACAGTAACAGAAATGGCTTCGAAGTTTCTTTCACATGAGATATCACCAGGGGAGCGTTTTTTACTTTGCAATGAGGTGGCTGCATACAAAAAAAAAAAAAAAAACTAATTAAAAAAAATCCTCATGTACAACAATGAATTATTAGCAATATCTCTTGCTGGCATGTAGCTAGCTAGGCCTTATTCTTCCAATTCTCTGCCTGAGAATGCCCTCTGAGTGAGCTTTCCTACTTATTAACCATGAGTCACATAGGTAAAGGTACTTGTGGATAAGGGTTCTTGTGATTGCTGGTCTGATCTAAGTGGATGCACAATTATATGATTAAATACAACAACATTTCTTACTAACTACATATAATTTTGGCTGTCACTCAGAATTCAATTGCATTAGATGATTCACTAAATCGCTGAGGCAGTCTGGGATCTGTCCTATACAGACCTTAGGGAATACTGCAAATACTGAACTAAATCACATAACTTATCTTAAATGCAAATGGGAAAGCTTTACAAAGAAACTAATCTATACTCATCTTTTACTGTATTTGACATCTTCTTCTGCTTGCTTACATTTTGGATCATTAACACAGATTTACAAACCTATGCTATTGTTCATGGAGCTTTTTCTCTTTGTGAGCATAGAGGGTGCATGCAGTTAGGCCTATGATAAAAAGAAGGAAAGTTGATCTATCCTGAATGGTAGAGTCTGGCTTGATAGAATAAGCTAAATGCATTTTTCTTTCCATATCACCTTTTAAACAATTCCTCCAAAGAGACTTTCTCTTTATTCTGTTTTAGATCTCCTAGGAGTCACACCAGCTCTGCTCTGCTTAGCAAGTTACTCTTTCCTCCTCTCTGTTGTTTCCTCTCAGTCCTGCTTCAACCTCTGGCTCTTATTGCAAACAATTTAGTAGCAGGTTCTGATTATGAATACATAAAACAGATACAGTACAGTTTATGATCATATCCTGATCTATGTTTGACATAATGCACTGGTACATGTTTGAGGCAGTGGGGTAGCAAGGGAGAAACCTTTCCCTCTCTCTTCTCTTTCCATATGCACATGCAATAAATCTGGAAAATTTTGGAAATCCATGCTAAAATATTTCAGTGCTGATGTACTCATGCAGGGGTTTAAGGCAATATATGCAACACTTGATATGTGTATAACCAGGACTGGTGAGGTTTGCAGAGATAAACAGACCATGCTTTGGAACCTCTGCATTTCCAGTTCTACCTCATTGGCTCTGCCCTGCTTTTCTGAAATTTCCATTTCTCCAGACCACAGAGCTACCTGGTACCTTTGGGAGGAACACACACAGAGCCTTTAGTCCAAACCTTCCTTTTCCTCAGCTAACTCCCTCCCTTCACCCAGCTGGTTAGAAGAGATGCAAGTCTTTGTTTTTAATTTGATTAAACCCGGGGTCAAATCCTGCTTGCTGTTATTCTGCAACAAGCACAGAATGACTCCAGGCTTACAGTGTTACAAGTGAGAATTAAATTACACCCCGAAAATTCATTTAAAAATCTTTCAGACACTTAAACAGATGGATAAATCAGGCACAGATTCTCAGGTCAACCTCTACCAGAAGGCATCTCTCATCTGACTTACAGCAGGAGTAAGATGTTGTGATAGCAGCTAACAATAGAAAGGGAGTTACAGTAAGGGCGGGGAATATTTTTCCTTACCAAATTCACTTGATTTAATACAGGGCTTGCAGAATTAATGGTGGCTTTGAGTGATACCTGTATGTTTTATAGGTTTATAAATTGATTGCAGTAAAATCTTATATGTCCTATATCACTAGGTATTGTTTCAGCCTATTACAGGAGATATCTATCTAGAGTTGACTGAATTGTATTAATCTGATCCTAGTTTAATGATGCCTTAACATTTTTATGGGAAAATTTAATGTTTGCAATATCCATGTTCCTTATTTGAAAGTGTGACTTATAGGTTCTCATCTCCCTTAAATTATGAAATCCTTCAGCTAATAAAGGAAAATGATTATGGTTTGCAAAAAAGGCAAAGTCATTTAACAATCCATATAACTGTCTATTGTAGGCCTTTGCATAATAATTGTAATTTAGCTATTAGAAGTTCTAAAGGCAGTTATCAGTCATATGCCGCAATTCTGAGGAAATAAGTGAAAAGTCAAATTATTTAAGGACTTTGTACTTTCCAAAGGCAGGAAAAAACCTAACAGAAATCAATAATACTTTTCGTAATGAAAAAAAATGTTCTATTGGAATAACCAGTTGTTGGTGGCAATTTTTCTAACTATTCAATATTAAAATTTTCAACTTGTCCCCATTTCACTGTCACAAAAGGATCTTATAAAGATATTTCTGTGAGCAGAAAAAGCAAATTTAGGAATGGAACCTGCAATTATTGATGCCCAAGATTTCTCATTTTCCTCCTAGGTGCTTGAAAAGAGGCGGACAAAGAAATCAGAGGGGCTGTAAACTTGGAGAATATTAATTTTTTAATTTTAAGTGCCAATCTGAAGTTGACTTCGTATTTAGTGTATACCTTTACTATTTCCTTCAAGGATGATGACACTGCCTGTTGAATCCAGCTTATCAAGCTGGTCAACCAGTTTTGTGTCCCTCCAGAGAAACAGGCAGGAGTTAGTTCAACATAGGCACATGAAGATGATCAATAATGGCACCTGACACGTAGAGTCATGTAGAGGCTGATGGAAATATTTGGCCTGAAGTAGAGAAGGGTAAGAGAAGGATAAGGGATTCAATTGCCCAGCCAGGGGGCTAGAGAGGATCAGCATTCTCTGAGATGCACAGTGAAAAGATATGGACCAAAAATTACAAGTGACAGCAAGGAAAATTCCAACTGGAGGTATGGAAAGAAGTTGAGAGTGGTTTAAGCATTGAAACATCTTTTTCCAGAAAGGTTGTAACCTCTATTCCTGGCTGGGGTATTTATCAAGAATTTCAGCTGTGCTCTTAATGGAAGCTAAGGTGGCCAGATGAAAATTATCTAAATGAGTATTTCTTAAACAAAAGTAGCAATCTGTTATTGCATAATATTCAAAATCTACTGCGGTAGGATAACTGCTTTTACTTCAGCTCTGACATTTGTCCAACCCACTTACATTTGGCATACAGCATATTTTTTGCAGCAGACCCAGAGGTCAGGACACAAAGTTGACAGAAGTGCAAAGCACACAGATGTTAACAGGCACTGTAGCATGAAATATCCAGAATGGAAGCAAATCTTGACATTCACCACCTACCTATAACACAGAGCACTGTCTAACAGACCCAGATATTGTGCAAAGACACACTTTCAGTGCCTCCTTTAAACCCTATATTTGCTGTAGTTCTAACTATCTGTTGTCAGTAAATGCTGACCACCTTGGACATCAATTGATTTCTGTAATGACATCTTTAGATGGATCTGCAGAACATGCTGAGAAAAAAAGTGGTAATGGCCTGACAGAAAATGCATTGCTTCTGTGAACTGCTCATCTTTAATTCACTTAAAATAGTGTAAAACACACAGGCAAGTTACAATGAAAAAGATGCCAGGTTACTAAAGGTGAAGGGAAAAAAAAAGCTCTATTCATGCAAGCTGTGGGTGTTAAGTCTTTTGAGAAAAATGGCTTTGAAGAGTCAATTAGTTCCTTGCCTCTTAGGAATTAACTTATTGTTACAAAAGGGTCTGATCTATCTCTTTCAACAATCTTCTATGCTTACATCAAATCCAGATATATTTTCTGTAAATTGTTCTGGATGTTGTATGTCCTTAAAAAACCCCAAACGTCAACAATAACAAAAAACCCCCAAAACTCTGCCAAAGAACAGAAAACTTTTAACTTTGAAATTAACATTTGAGCTATTTAAAAGAACCAGTTAATGCTGTCTGTGAGAGTATTAAGAAATAAAACAGTTTCTAAGGAAAGCCTTTGATAAAAGCATGATTACAGTTTAAAAAGAAAAAAAGGGCTCTTAAAATGTCACATTTCTATTCAGAAAAAAAGCATTCCCAGTGACTTCTTAAAGCATATCAGCCCTTGCTGCATCAAAAGAGCTTTTGCAGGATCCTCAGACAATTTAAAATGACATGAAGTCCTCAAGTCCCCAGGAGATGTGACAAGGACACAGACAGGCACTTCCACCCACCACTCATTTCTGAGAGGACTCTTCCAAATTGTCCTTTGCTGCACTCATTTTTCATAAGCCTCTTTTCACCTGCATTATTCTTGTTGCTTTGAATCCCATTTTTTTCCCCTCTCAGATGACTAAAAGCAGGATTCTCAGCAAAGATGTCAGCACTGATGAAATTATTGGTGGCACAACATCTAGAGAAGGTGTTATGCAAAGTTTGGGTAGTGAGACACTCAATCCCACAGTGCTGGAATGACTGAAAATTATATTATTATTATTGTTACTATTATGATTGTTACTGTATTTTTAGTTTTATTATAATTAAATTTATTATTATTATTACTATAGACTGGCATTGAAGGTGCTGTGCTTTGGCTTGCACAACTCAGGTTCAATGAAGGTTCACAAACAGGCACAGTCCTTCCTTCAACATTATGAAAAAATGCATCTGAGTTTCAGTGGAGCTTTCCATTAGTGATCCTTGAATAATTTTGGGTGAACTATGATCAGACTTATTTTTTTCTTATTTACAGCATAATACTATGGAGTAAGAGAGAGGCACTGAATGCATATCTTATCAGCCAACTGTTCTGATTTAGGCTAATATAATACACAATTGGAAGTTGATTACTTTGGATAGTTAAGCTCTAAAGCTCCATTTAAATATGATGAGTAAGAAACTGGGCTATTAATAATTATTATTGCAAATGTCAGTGATTTCACATTATAAAACTTAATAGCCTATCACCATTAGGCATGTGCTCTCCATAATTGTGCTGTGTACCAGCTTGTTCTTGGTTCTGTCTCTGAATCACCTGACCATTCTTTGCAAAGCTCTTCCTTAGAGAAGAAAACATGTTTTCCACGCACCTGGGGAGAGGTTGAAGGGAAGAACCCTTTTTCTTTTCAGGACTTTGTGACAGAAAGAGAAGTCTAAATATTTTCCTCCTTGTAAATATTTGTGTTAAGCCTTGACATGATCTTTTTCTTTACCAGACAAGTTGTATGAATAATTTTATGAGACATATCTTGACCAGTTCTTATGTCAGGCTTTCAAAGCATGATAGCCTGAGAATGCAAGGTGATTTTGGCCTTTGGGCTACATTTCACTTCAAATCACAGCAAAGCAATTGGCCTGATCAGGTTCCATCAACTGACCTTTTTTCTTCTCTAAAAGCTAAAACCCAAGGCATCACTCACAGATGGGTAGGTAAAGGTGAGCCAAAATACAACATAAGAATGTCAAATTATGAACTCAGTGCTTATTCCGGTTTCAAACTCAGAACACCTCTTGCAGAACAAAAATTTACAACAGGAAGATTTTTCTTCTGCTTTCTGACTATTTACAGAGGAATTGTGTAGGAGCTCTAGCAATGTGCAGAGAAAGAGATGAGGGAAATACACATTAGTTAGACTGTAGATCCAGGTTCTGGAAACCAGGAAACACATACTCCATATAGAAAATAAGTGTTTCAGGAATCCTGACTGCATGGAAGCTCAACACCCACTTTGCAAGTGACTAAGTCCTTTATGAAAAGGGGGATTTTAGCTGCTCTGAAAACATGTTACAGTGAATCCCTTAAAATTTTATGCCTTGGTCTCCCAGTACAAAATTTGTGTGCTAATTAAAATGTTTCTTTAAACAAGGCTTGGAAATGTTCAGCTCACAACACCTCATATATACAAACACTTGCCATATTATTACTCACAAAATTGGCGAGTTGTTCATGTAAAATAAATGAGGCTCAGAATTATTCTATAAACCAGAAGTTCCTAAAGCCACAGTGCCATTTTAACATGGAATAGATGCCTTGACAATGAGCAAAGCATCTAGAAATCAATCTGAGGAGCCTCTGAACAAATAGCTGTTTGTCAATTTAGAACTTTAGTTCACCTAGCAAATCATAGCTGCTAATGTTAACATATCATCCTAGTGCAGGGGACATACAACAATAATGAGATGGTAAATATTTTCTGACTAGAGGTCAATATTTGCTATGCTTGATTCTGTTTAATTCCTCAAATCCATTAGTGCTTAAGAGGCCAGAATGCAGAGGTGCTCTAAAGCCCTTGCAGCTTCCTGCTGACTTTGGATAGAGCTCAAATACAGAGCACCCAGCAAAAAAACCCCATTCATTTTTGTCCCATACAACAGGCATGCCTTTATAAACCCAAAGTGATTTATAACACACAATAAATATTATTATAATCTGTACTATAATAAAATATTATTATGATAGATTATTATTATTATTATTATTCGTGTAGAAGGGTTGAAGGCATGACCTGGGGACCATTTCTGATCTCTTTTGAGGGTTTATTTACAGTCACAATAGATTTTTGTGGTGGACAATCTCCATTCAGTAGCAAGAATCTTACTTCCAAATAAATGATGAATTACACTATATATGATAATGTCACTAGATGAGAACATTCATAGTTGTGTTTTGTTTTGCTTTCAGTTTTTGGGGCTTTTTGTTTTGTTGTGGTTTTTTTTGTTTTTGTTTTTGTTTTTTTTGTTTGTTTGTTTGTTTTTTGTTAGCAATAAATTATATTTGAAATTCCCACCTGTGGAACATTTTATGCAATTGAAACAGAAACTGTGGCAATATTATCTGGATAGGATTATGTGACATCTTTCCTTTTAGGATCGCTTGTGGGGATGGGGAGAATACTATTTCAGTATTGAATTAATAAAACTTCCAGGCAACTAGGATCACTTAATTTGATAAAAAAGATGGAGTTTTTCTCAAGCCACATTTTTCATATCACAATATCAACTGCCTCAAATTATCAGTACATTCAAATTTACAACCATGAACCCACGTCCCTTTTATAATATTAGCTGTTACATTAGCAAAAGGAATTCAGATTTACAGGTTTTTTTCAGGTAGTTTTCTTCTCTCATCCCAAACATCAATAATAAAAACACACAAAAATCACTATTTATGCCTGTGTAGTAACTCAGATATTGAAAGAGCTGATGATACAACTTCCATGTGTCTACTCTTTTTTGGGGGGGAAGTAGGATGATATATAAATCTGGGTACCAGCAGGATGTTTTCCTGCCTGAGGAAGGGCAGACCAGGCTCTTGCAGGAGGGGAGATGAGCAGTTCTGAGGGCTGGTGCCATGTGCCAGCTTTGTCACTTCTGCTTGTTGGTGTGTAACAACTCAGCTTCCCAGGAGGACTCGGGAAATGTTAATACTCAGTCCAAGAGCTCAGCACCGTCATCTCCTCAGAGAAGTAAACAAATTAAACTGAAACAGAGAGAGGGTGACCTTGGATCAGTCACTTCAGCAACCTGTGCCACTCTCTACTCTCAGTCTCAGCTGCTTTGCCTGTTCTTTTCCTGGCAGCCCAGGGCCAGGTGCTGGGATATTTACAGGACAACTCAGAGCCCTCAGCTGTAAGGACAGCAAGGAGTAACAAATGATGGAAGGTCCTGCACATAAAGAGTTTGACAAACACCCTTCCTCTACAATTTCAACACAACTTTATCAAAGCAGCAGCAAACCTCTTGATGCCTTAGGGACTACTTAAAAACAGAGGCCAGGCAAAATTAAAGGAATAAAAAGGAGTTGTATTTATTGAAGGGCCTTCAGGTACATTTAGGGCAGACAAAGCCCCCCAGGGGCTTCCAGAAATGGACCACAGGTCATGGGTCTTCATATTTTTATAAGTTTGGTCCATTACAGCTTCAGCTAATTAAGTAATTTATCCCTAATTTTCTCCCCCCAACACATTTTTGTTTCCATCTCTCAGGACCTGAAGCAGTGAAGTGTCCTTGATTCGCAGCCTGGAGAAGAATTGTTGTGTCTGCCCAAATTGGGAAAGCAGCAGCTAGCACTGGATATGGAATTTAGAGTTCTACACTAAAGAATTGCAGGATTACAAATGTATGGAAAATATAAAAGCTGAAGTCCTAAGGCATCACTCTAACAGAGCATAAGCACAGCAACAGAAAGGCGCCAAATTTACCAGGGGGTCTAAAAAAGGAAAGGGATTTGGCACCAAGGAAATGAAAGTGCCTGAAGGGTAAAGAGCCATGACATATCAGCTGAGATGGTTGTAGAGATGGTGAAATTGCCTCAATGCACACAGAAATATCTACAGAATTATTCACTTCAGTGTCCAAGCTGGGTTGTTCATACTTCTCCACAGTAGCTTAAATTCTGTGCTAAAAAACCTCACCTCTCTTTTAAGTCATTTGACCACTTCAGACAAACTTAGTTTTTAGTACAAATCTGACTGACCATCTTCAATAGTTTTCAAATAAATTAAATTTATTGTCTGCTGTCACAACAACCCCATACACATTACTGATCAATCTTTTTCTTCTACCTCTGGTTATGTATAACTTGATATCCACAATTTATTTTTTTCCCTTTTAACAAAGTGTTTCTGGGAAACAGGTCCTACAGTTAGGATATTTTTCTCTCTCTTTTTGACAGGCCTATACAGGAAGATAAGAACCCTGTTGGGATGCTGAATAGCCTACCTGTGTACGGTGCTGCTCTAAACATATGGCTCCAAAATTCAGAACATATATATCACTGGTGAAGTCCAGATAATTGATTCATAAGTCAGCAGCATCAGGCAGGCTTTTGATGGTATCTTTATAAATAGGCTGGTGCTTTCAAAGTGCCTGATGGTATCTCTCATACTGACATGAAAGGCATTTGGAGGTTGGAATATGCTAGTTATACAATTTGTATTCTTGGTGCAGTTCATGGCAGTTATCAGATTCTTAGACTACTAATACAAATATTTGGGAAAATATCTTTTGTACAGTTATACTCTCTAGTATTTCACCTTTCAGTCCTTTTAGTAACTTACTACATTTTTAAAAATAATTTCAAGATCTGCACGTCCTCATTGTGAAGAGTAAGCATATTCTTCAAAATTGACATGACACAGTTTATGACTGAAAATCAACAAAACACAATTCAATTCAAAAGAGTGTGTTTCAGACTCTTATTTTTAAACCCCCCAAAACAGATCACCAAGTCCTCCAGAAGCAACAGCCAAATGGAGCCACACATTCTCAATTCAGTGAAACTTTGGGCCAAACCACGGAAACAAAAAAAAAAAACCAACAACCCACAAACATTTGGTATGGCTCATTCCAAGCACACCAAAGTACTGGGCAAGACACATGATTTGGTTTACAAATTATAAAAGTGAAAGCAAGATCAGCAGCTGAAAGGATCCCTGAACTTGCAGGAGGATTTGCTTTCCAGGAGCTGTGTGTGCAAAATTAGGAGACTGCTTTGAAAACCTCTTAATCTGTATTTTTAATTTTAAGACAGGGATTGTCATTGGTAAACTGATGAGGATATTCTTCCCTCTTCTTAAATACAAGCACTGAAAAATTGATCACTTTTACATATTCCCTCTGCTGTATGTACATTTGCCTGCATACAAGGTTTAAGTATATTGAAGCTGTCCAGCATTGTAACAGAAAAGAAAAAAGTATTAAAGAGGTGCTAATGAAAATGAGGTACATCCACATCTTGCTGGTTGACTAACTGAAAAATTGCACATCTTTAATAAAAGATGTTATTCCCTAGATGTCCTGGCTACTCACATTCCATACATCACATCAATGACATTTTCAGTTACTCTGTGATGTAAATAAAATGAGAATATCTAGCACACACTGAGACATCTTACCTAACACTTTTCACACCTGCAAATGCTCACGACTACTTTGAATTGTCTCACTCTGGTGAATTCCCAATAAAAAATCCATAAGTCCAGATTTGTCTCTCACATCTCCCTGAGTTCTGGAACACCCCCATGGTCACCAACAAAAAAAACACCCTGAGCACTTGGAGAAGCAAGATGTGGTAAAAATCACTGGTGAAAGCTGTAGTGCCAAACTCTGCCCAGTGTTTGGTGATGCTCTTGAGGAACCTCAGCAATGCTTCGGGTGGGAACGAGCTGCACACATCTCCTTTGTTAATCTGCCTTTCCAATTTACTCCTTTGTTAATCTGCCTTTCCAATTTAGAGCTGCAGACAGTATGTTTTCTCAGGATGAAAACTCATTTTTTGGTTTACTCATAAACAGAGCTCATAAAGGAAGCTTAACACTAGTGCATCAAAACTGCTGAGGCTAAAACATCTTGTGTTTTACTCTATTTCTGTTTTCAGCACACAGTGGTGTCCAGGCACCCAAACAGGCACACACACAGACAGAGGTGAACCTCTTTTTGAACAGCCTCTGGCATTTATCATATGCATAGAAAAACACACAAATTTTAACTCAGAAGTATTGATATAACTATCAAAATCTTTTCACAATATAAAGAAATTAAGCCACTCCTGACATGCAGAATAAAACTGTCTGAAGTGTCAGTTCCCAATCCCAGAAAAGCTTGGGAACAGCAAGAGGGCACACAGTGCTGCAAAGGGTCTTGGTGGGCTCTCTCTGCACACTCCCAAAGTCTTCCAAAGTGCCAGTATGGGAACTAATTTCCCCTGCAATTATTCAGACTGAATCTTTCTGCTCAAACTTCCCGTCTGGCAAAAACTTGACGGCCAAAATCTGCTTTGAGCCGCCTGGTCTAGTGAGAGATGCCCATGGCAGGGGTAGAGGAATGAGATGGTCTTTAATGTCCCTTCACACTCCAAACCATTCCATAACTCTGTATAAAACAGAAAGAGAGTTACCAGGCTTTACCCTGCTGCTGCAGGGGGATGGAGAACACCAAACCCCTCTGCTGCTCACAACAAACAGGTGCCTTTGCTTGTGACTTGAAATTCCTTCCCCCTCCCTCCCTACAAACACTTTAGAACTAAGTCTGCCTCTTCAAACCCGACTTAAAAGGATAATCCTCAGAGCTGGAGACAGGAGAGCTGAGCCCAGCATTCAGCTGCCCCAGCAGGGGGTGAGAGCCAGAATTGCAGTGTGCTTCAGCAGACTTTCCATTTTGATACAAACAGTAAAGAAAAGGCAGAGATGAAAATTTTTATTTACACAGATCAGATCCAGATATGAAGCTATCTAAATATGAATAGGCAGCTGAAGAATGTAAGAAAATAAAAGAAAATAAGGAAGATGAGAAGATCATAAAGGGTTGGGCCTCCTCTGCAATGTGAGTTTATTTATTTTGTATTTTTATTCCACTAAGACCACTGAATGGTGCAAAGGACAGCTTATTTACATTCTCCTGTTTTATCAGTGTCTCACAGATTTTTTCTTTTTGTAATAGTTGTTTCCTGTAAATTTTAAAATATTTCAAACAAAATTCCACCATCAAATACTTAGCCACTCAAAAGTCTTAAAACTAGGGGAAGTCCAAATCTAGAAGTCGTCTCATGGAGTGACACCAGTGGAGAAGAAAAAAGTTAATGTGCTCCTGCTTGCTTATCTGCCTCTAATAATCCCTCTAATAATCTGACACATGGTGCTTTATTCTGCAGCACCAGGGAAGAGTAGAACAGCTTCCCAAGGAGAAGTTTCCATCATGTAGCAACAAACACTCTTTTTCTTTTGGTGAACACTACGGAGGAGTTAAAAATCTATCCACTCTGTCTCTTCTGAAGTCAAATTTCTTCTGCCTTCCAATCTTCCCTCCTTTCTTTGTCTGGACCCTCACCTCCTGAGATCCTGAGTGGTTGCCTCACCTCATCAAAAGAAGAGGAAATCTTTCTTTCCTCCTTCTTTCAATGTTGTTGCTATCAGGGTGGTGGCATTCCCTATCTTTTGGATCTGTTTGTTAGCAGCTTGCTCAGCCAAGACCCCCAGGGATACACACGGTTATCTCTGTAGTCTCTGTATCTCTTCTGAATTTATGCATCTTGAATTAGTGGAGTTCCTGTGGGAGACTTTTCACTGCATTATCCAAAGGGCTGCGAAACCTTTCAGTCACTAAGACTTACATCTGTCCTTAGAATATCCCTCCATTAAAGAATATCCCTCTAAAGCTTCTTATACTTGCTTGTAGGTCATCCAGCTCATATATCAATCAGGAATTCTTCTACTTTCTCTCTCATCCTCTTGAAGAATTAAAATCAAAGTATCAGATACAGGTGGAAGCCACTCCCAACGTCCTTTCTACCCCACTCCAAACTGAGAAAGATTCAAAGCTGGAAAAATTCCCATGAAAACTGGGCAGGTAACAACCAGGACTCAGGCTGAGCTCATCTGGTTGCATCCCATGAGTTTGGCGTGCCGTGATTTACAGAGGCACACATTTTCCCTTCTCTGTCCCTTATTGTACTTCCAGGACTACATTACAATACCTGAGTGCCTTGCAGTCCATAATGCATCTAATCCTAATGACATCTCTGTGAGCGATGGAGGTGCCATAATTTTCATTTCATAGATGGGTAACTGGGGCACATTACAGACTCTGTTCTTGTCTAGGAGTTTTATTGGCAGGTGAGATTCCAGGTGGAGCTTGCTACAGCAGGATAAGGATATCCACACAGAGGATTATATCGGTGCTAAGACTTTTAGAAAATTCCTCACATACCCATATACAGTAGCAAAGTAGTCTTCCAAAATTTAAAGTGGGAAAAATTATTTAGAGCAAGGAAAAAAAAAAAAGGCTTTCCAAAATGCCTGGTTTACAGAGCCCTGAAATATCTTGATGACTGATGGCCCTGACTTCTGCAGATTTCTACACCCTAAATGGACCCAGGTCTCAGACAACTCCTCTTTGAAAGGATGGTCCCTTTAGTCCCATTAGGGTCTCCTGATCTTTGCTGGCAGATATTCACCTGTTCTGGTCCAAACCAGATTTATGCTTTGGCCAGAGATAGGGAAAATCTTCAAAGCTAATACTGCTGGCATTAGCCCTTCATAATCCTCCCCAATATGAATTTTACATTTGCTGATTTCCAGTCAGATGGTACCACTGCTGGCTCAAATGGTTTATTAAAACTCTTTTCCACTGGACCTGCTTGGTCATGCACCATTTCCTGGACAATTTTGGGACAGAGATTGTCTATTCCCACAAATCTGATATTACCTTATTCCATTCCAACTCAAATGAATTTGCACTTATTTTTGACTCCTAAAAGCTCCTATTTCTAAAAGCATTATCACTGAAAACTGCTGTAAACTATTTATTAAAATTTTAAGACCAAGACAGAGAAGCTTCTGCGTTTTCTTAAAGATGTGTGGTTTGAAACAATTGTAATAATTTCCTACAAATTTTCCTAGACAGGGTCCTGCAAAATGCTCTGCTAGTAAGCATCACATTAAGCACACCATCACATAGTTTATATAAACAACTAAAACTCCAAATTAATCAGAAACACAAGAATTTCTGAATGTTTTCTTTGAAGCAGTGTCAGAGAAAAAAAGATACAAGCTTTAAGCTTTTCTGTTACTCAAAAGCCTAAGGAATGCTATAATTATCATCACTCATCATCACAAAAATTGGTTCTGTGTTGTTTCTCTTTTCAAATTAAAAAAAAAAAAAAGGAAATAAATTTGAAAAGGGTTGAATAGTGAATTATAACCACCTGAAGTAGAAATTTGACAAATAATTAAAATTCATCATGGGGTTACTACAAGCAGCTTAGCTAAATCTGCTGGCTCAATACTTTCTAATATTTTTCAGAAAACAGAAGTATGTCAGAGCTCCATTTTTTGAAAATAAAAAACCTTTTTTGTGAACAAATGTATTAACACATACCTTGTTGATGTTATCTATATTTAATTCAACTACTTGTTCAAAATATCTGATTCAGGTAGGAAAAAACATTTATACTTAGAGATATGCTATAGCTTGAGGAAAACAATTGAAATAGGCTTATACTAATAAGTATTAATGGTATGATGTATATAAATATGTACCATCCATCATGCTATGGGTTATATGGTATATAATCAAAAGAAAATACCTTTATATCAAATCCTTATTTATTAAAAAACCAAAACAACAAGGCATCAAAAGCTAAGAGTCCAAAACAATATTTGTTACACTTAGAATGATGTCTACACTTAAATAGATGTCTCTCTTACATAACTTTTTTTCCTTAAATTAATGTTGCTAAAAAAAAATCCCAAGCCACTGGACACCAGATTTTCTTGAGAGATTCATGAACCTTTCGTCAGATCTGACGTGATTTTTGTTACAGACAAAAAAGAAAACTCAGAAATGTTTTGTATAGCTCCTTATTTCATCACAGACATTTCTCATAGCTCCAGCAGATAAGCAAAAATCAGCATTTAGCATTAGTGTTCTTAACAGACTCCTGCATGCATATTGCAATTTGGTTTTCTGCAGGAATCTCATATATTCTCTCAACTATTTCTCTATAAGTAAACTAAATTTTGACCCTTACACCAGTATTTTACATGAGCCCCCTGGATAAATAAAACTAAGTATTCCAGAAAATAAAATTAAAAATTAATGAGTCATGAAGCACCTGGATATTTTAGATAAAATGCAGGGGCTTTTATGAATAGAGCTTTGCTCAGTGATGCACACTGACTTTATTTTTAGGTGCTGCAATATGTCTTTTACACTCTTAAATGGAATTTCCATCCCCAGGAGGGACACAACAGAAACCCAGCACTTAATATAAACCCAGCCAGGGTATTTCTAAACCTTGAAGTTAGACAGGGAAGTGGGCTACAAACCAAGCAGAGCCCAGAGATGTGCAGTCACACAGAATCTTTAGTTACAGAGACAAGAGTGGGGCAGGAAGAGTTTCAGCTGGAGCACACAACAGGCTAATGCCACACCACAAACCTGCAGGAGAAAAGCTCCATTTAGCCACTGTGAAGGAAATGCAGTCAGGAGTTCAGGTGAAGCCTTTGAAGTCTAAAACTGTGCAGCTGTGACACAATCTGAGTGTTTTGTGGCCATTCTATCAGTCAGGGATGCTGTCCAGCTCTGCAGTGTTTATGGTACAATAAATACCCTGAGCCTCTGTGCACACTGCTGCTGGACACACAGACTGGGTTCCCAAGCCTTGCATGTCAGCCATGCCAAGGGCAGCTCCAGCCCCCACAAACTTCTCACAGGTTATTCTGGAACCAATTCAAACTTTAGGCAAGTTTGGGTACAGCTGCCAACTAATCCAAGATGTGTGGTTGGGGGGAAAAGCTTGATAATAACTCAAAGTGATGCAAGCAATGCATCACTTGTGGGAGAGTTTCCTTGCCACCCATTTCGACATTTTCAACACACACGTTTACTACCAGTACAGTTTTGTTATCTTGGATATTTTAATAAACCTGGAGAACCAAACAAAAGCAAAAGTTCTGTGTTTCATCATCATTTTGTGTAAAGGCCATGTCAAAACAGAGAACTTCCAGGATAAAGAAAATATAAGCAAACTCAAAGAAGTTTGGAAAAAGAACTTAGATACAATTAAAACAGCAAGTGTAATTAGAGAAATCAAGTAAATCTGATCCAAGTTTTGTGCTTATAGCAGAACTATATGCAGAAGACTTAAGAAAACTCTGAAGACAAAACTTAAAGACAGAGAATATATTTTTTACAGCAAATACCATGAGTGGAAAAACTCATGATCAACTTTTGGGCACTCAGCCTTATTTGGAACTGACACATAATAAAAGCCTATTCTTGCTTTACCAAAAAAGGAGGAAAAAAATAATCTCAGGGATTCTTTCAAACACCTTTACATAAACTACTCCTGAAACAGCCTCTATTTCCTTTACTTAAATTATGTTCAGGAGGTTTGAGACCTTGGCTGCTCTTTGAACCCATTCTATTGAGTTGTGACTAAATGGCTTGGGTTGAAAGGTTAAAGCTCATATAACTCCAACCCCCCTGCCATGGGTAAGGACATTTTCCACTAGACTAGGCTGCTCAAATCCAACCTGGCCTTGAACACTTCCAGGGCTGGGTCATCCCCAGCTGCTGTGGACAACCTTTTCCAGTGTCTGGCCACTGGAAAAAGAAGAAGAAGAAATTCTTCCTAATATCTAACCCAAACCTTCTTTCACTTTTGAAGCCATTCTCCCTTGCCATTAAAAAGCCCCTCTTCAGCTGCCTTGTAGCATCCTTTAGGTACTGGAAGGGGCTCAAAGGGCTCCCCAAATCCTTCACTCCTCCATGCTGAGCAGCCTCACCTCTCAGCAGCACAGGAAGGCAAAGCTCACTTGCTGCATGAGAGCTCTGTGGATTCACCCTTGCCCAGCACAAAGGGTGCAACCCATGTGCCTTGGTGAATGGCTGCACATGAAAGCAAAGATTTTTTGCTCTGTAAAGATTAAAAACATGGATGTTTTAATCTTCACCTGCTTTTGCAATCCTGACCATCAAAATAGAGAAGGGATTTAGAGTAAAAATAGCAGTGATTCAGCCAGTACATTAAAAACCACAAGACCCATTAAATGGAGTTTCTAATAAAAATTCTTCCTAACTGGTTAATTGGAGTTGCTAAATGATTTCTTTTTATAGTAAAAGCTTTATAATTAACAAGCCAGACATTGATTTCTAGTCATTATCAATTTCTCTATGATTATTATTGCTTCTATAATAATCTTCACTGTATTAACATAGATTAAGAAGCTCTTTAAAATAGAGCAGCTTCATTAGCTCCTGCTATCGCAGGAGGACCTGCAGAACTCCAGTTCACCACCACACAGAAGCTGAAAATAAACCCTGCAAGTCTCTCTTCCTGGGGGCTGACAGGAAACCTCAATGCTCAACTCCAAGCACTTAACTCCCAGTCAGTAAAGCTCCTAAAATCATTAACCTGTACAGCCACACTGACAATATTTCTTTGTTAATCCTTATTGTTCTGTTAATGAAACATCTTTTATGCTATGGACCCACTACATTCTGAGCCATGCAGGGGTTTTATTTCAGATATAGTTCCCAGACTAATTAATCTGTGACAAATGGAGTATCTTGTAAATATTTGTATTTTGGGTGAACTGTTATTCTCAGACAGTGCAAGTGATCTCACTCAACTCTGCTCCATGAATTTGCAGAGGATATTGAAAACAGAGCTCAATGGAAAAGGGTTTTTAAAATATTGTGGGATGTTTTATACAATGGATGGAATTGGCAGAAGAAAAAGCCATATGCAAGTCTTCCATGTCAACACAAACTTGCAATCCATGAATTCAGACTTCCCCACACTCCCAAATATGTCAAGCATGATGATATGGTTTGCCTGTCATGAAGCCTGATAATAGCTGGGCAATGTAGAGCTTTTTAAATGCTGAAACCAAGTTGGGTTCAGACCTGTCCTTTGGCACTTACTTATTTTATTTAAATGTTACAATTGTGGATGAGAGAACGCAAGAAGAAAAAAATTTTAAGGGAATTATACTGATGAAGTAAAAATAAGATGCATTTAAAAAAAAAAATCCCTGTGTTTGAAACATTGCCTCTATTTTTCAACATAGTTCAAAAGTGAAATGTATTAAAGCTGCTTTCTCTCATTATCTACAAAAATCTTTTCAGCTCTCAAGAGAGTTGGTAATAGTAGGATTTTAAATCCAACTTCATAGATTTACTTTGTCAACTCCAGCCTAAACTTTGCTCAGTTTTCTCTGGGTTTCCCAGGAACCAGTAGCTAGGATTCCACCTATCCTGCTCCCAAGGTGGTCAGATGCTAAAGGAAGACTTTTGTGTTTTCCTGTAATTTGTTAAAGTTCATTAAGATCTGTTAGACTGACACAGTGATTTTTATTTTAGCAGAAATCTCAACCAATCCAAAAAGGAACACAAAAACCTTGCTCTTTTTATAGCTCTCCTCATTCAGAATAGCAGAAATATGAAACATTATACAGTAGGTACAAAATGATAGAAGATCAGATCCTTGGAGAGACCACTCAAGGAAGTACCACACACATGGTTACCTTTAAGGAAAACAGGAGCTGTTTATGTGAATGTGGAGGATGGCTGGGGAAAGAAAGACAGAAAGAAAGACAGAAAGAAAGACAGAAAGACAAGAAAGAAAGACAAGAAAGAAATACAAGAAAGAAAGACAAGAAAGAAAGACAAGAAAGAAAGACAGACAAGAAAGACAAGCAAGAAAGACAAGAAAGGAAAGACAGAAAGGAAAGACAGAAAGGAAAGACAGAAAGGAAAGACAGAAAGGAAAGACAGAAAAGAAAAGAAAGGAAAGAAAGGAAAGAAAGGAAAGAAAAGAAAGAAAAGAAGAAAGGAAGGAAGAAAGGAAGGAAGAAAGGAAGGAAGAAAGGAAGGAAGGAAGGAAGGAAGGAAGGAAGGAAGGAAGGAAGAAAGGAAGAAAGGAAGAAAGGAAGAAAGGAAGAAAGGAAGAAAGGAAGAAAGGAAGAAAGGAAGAAAGGAAGAAAGGAAGAAAGGAAGAAAGGAAGAAAGGAAGAAAGGAAGAAAGGAAGAAAGAAAGAAAAGAAAGAAAGAAGCCTTCTTAAATAAAGCTTCAAGAGGGAAGAGGGTGGGACTGATCATTGACTTATCCAGAAATTTTGATTTGAGGAAAAACACAAATAAAATCATCATCTTCACAGTATCTCACAGTATCTTACAAAGAGCGTGCCATCAGGTTGGTAAGGGTGAAGAAAGCAGAACTCTCTTAGTTCCTTCCATTTTAAATTCACTCTTTATAGTCCTTTCAGGACCTGATCTTTATAGAGCTACCTTGGAATTTCTAATACATATATGTGTGTGTGTGTGTGTGTGTGTGTGTATGTAGTTTGCTGTAAACATACTCAAACATCCTTTTCCACCTGCCTGCTTTTAAAAATTTCAAAGGGAGCTTTACTTCCCTGCCATGAGACCTGGCATTTCATATTTCATGATCTTTATTCATGAGGCTTAGGTGAAACTTGATTTAGGAAAAGCGAAACTTTACTATGTAACAGTACAAAACTATTAAAATTAATTGATCTGACCGTAACCATCAGTGAATAACTGGGGATGTAACCATGGAATCATCATGCTTTTTGAAAACTGTCTAGATAGATTTAATGGATGTACACAGCAGTGTGATCTAAGGGAATACATGCATTCATTTACCTTTTCCATTCACCTAAGAGGGTACTGCAACTTTAATCTGATGCCACATTAAGGTATAATGTCCACTGATATGTAACAGATAAGGAATTGCCAAAAATTTCTTTGATGTCTTTCAGTCATGTCTCCATCAAATAATTCACTACACAAAGAATACACACAGAAATCACCAACTGCTTTGTAACTAGCTAATTGGTTTAGACCAAAACCATCCAAGTTCTTTTACATCTTTAATCCAAATCTTCTTTTTTTTCAAAAATCCTTATTTTATTTATCTAGAGGGGGAAATTGCACATATTCATCTGAAAAACTTATGGAGTGAGAAATTAAACCCAAGAACAAAGTCCACCTCTTTCATCCTGCAATGCAGGGAACATCAAAGGGCCACACCTAGGAAAATATTATTTTTCCTCTAAACTTTTTGTCCCAAGGTCTTAAAAAATCTTTCTGCTCATGTCTGATTTATGTTTCAACAATGTTTTCAGTAACCTCTAGAGCTCAATGTCTGGTGAGCAAGCACTCTGGAAGACTAGCAGAGAATTGCTATGTTCTAGTACAGCACATATAGAACAATGAATATAATGAAACCAATCTATTTTCTCAGATATGAAGAGCACATGAATATAATTGGTATTCTAATTTATAACAAATATCTTGTGGCTACAGCAACAAGGGCCCTGAATGGTTACATAAAAAGGCCTAAGAGCTTTGCCTCTTCCAACACCTTGTTGGATAGGGCTGTGCACTGCCTTCTCTAAATTCAGTGCACAGCTGGTTTAGACACACTATAGTACTCAGGACACAAGTATTTCTTTAAAATGTTCCAGAGCAAAGTCATCTTTGTCCAACTCTAAAAATTCCTTGAGAAACTTTAATCTAATTATATTTCAAGTGTGTATATCCTCTGGTATTTGTCCATCTTTCTTCAGTTTTTATTTATTCTAGACATAGGTTTTAATGCAAACCCGGACAGCAGAATGAAAGAAAACCCCTGCAATGTTCAGAATTTCAGACCTAGATTTACTTTGGTAAAAAAGGGTTTATGAAAGTCACTCACTCTTACTCTCCCACTCCCCTTCCCATACCAAATTAGAGCTGTCCTTTATAAGATGAAAATGGGAAATAATTTGCAAAACCAGAAAATTGGGCCCTTTGCACCAGACAATCTATGTCTCTAGGTATTTGTTTGACAACTATCAGAGCATGCTACGCTTAAGATTTGTGATAACAAACAATAAATTATTTTCTAAGTCATGAAAGCTGTATCAAGTGAAGTTAATAAAAATATTCTATCAGTATATAAAAGATTATTTTGAGCATGAATATTGACATAGGATCAAAATTGGGCTTGATCATTACAAATTGTAAGGGAATGGGTAATAAGAAAGACTAATCCAAAGGAAAGGGATTCCTAAAATTTTATCCATGGATTGCAAGTTAACAGCAGACCCACAAAAGTAATTATGCCCAAAAATACTTTTATGTCTTGTACTTCTAATGTGAAATTGCACATAAACCCTGCCCACTCAGTGCCTCCCTAAGAGGTGTGGCAGCAGCTTCTGGTGTGAACTAAAGCAAGCCATGAGACAGCAGCCACGTCACTGAGCTTTGGAACAAAGGAGATCTACGAGCTCTTACAGCTCCCAGGTGGCAGGGCACTTCAGATCTTTATTCTTTGGCAGATTTATCCCAGCATTTCCTTTATCTATCTCTGCCTTCCCCTTTCTATCCCCCCACACTGACTATTCAGCCCAGTGCTGGTTCACCTGCCAGAGATTCTGGAGGTGCCTCTAAGGACAATTTGGGATAACCAAAGCATATAAAGAAGTCCCTTGCAGAATACATTCAGATGCTGTGAGAACATCTACCCTGCAATATCCCCGGGCTGCAAAGACACAGATGTATGGTGTAATATCTCCTGGACATTATTTATACTGATGGCAGGAAATTAATTTAAACTGCATGGAGCTAAAGTGACAGAATTCCCACGAGGAGGAGAATTAATTGGAAGAGTGAAATCCATGCTGCAGTTTGATACAAGGACTTTTCCTTTGCATCCCTGAGAGTACCTTGGATGATGCAAGTGCCTGCTGGCTGTTTGCAAAGTGTGATGGTGAAGGGATCAGCAAATTCCATTGACAGGCTGGGCCCATTCCCCTGTGCTGGGCATCCCAGCCAGTGTCACATGAGGGATTTGTGTGAACCCTGCTTCCACAGCCCCAGAGTTCCCTGTCTGGGCACTAATTCTGGCTTACATTTGCCTTGTTTATACCTCATTCACAAAAGCTCATCAAGTAGCTCACCCTTTTTTTTTCTTTTGCTGCAAAGATGTGTTCACTCTAAAGACCGAGTCCTTTTTATTTGGTGGTTAGATATCAACATCTTTTTCAATGTTAAAAATTCTAGAAAATTATGTTCAGTCTGAAAAATGTGGATGTGTGTATCTATTGGAGGACACTAATGCAAGCATGAATTAGCAACGATTCAGCCATTTTCATAAAAGAAGTGCAAAAAATGTTTTAGAAAGAGAATGGCTGTCATTTCCTAAGTTTTACAGAACTACCTTATAAAGTCCCAAAAGCATTGAAAACACAATGTTATCAAGATGACAAGATCAAAAAAGAAAAAAAAAGTTGATTCAGCTGTATTTCATTTACCTTGCTACCTCTGCATCTTTTATTTTTGACAGCTTCACAAGGATATAGCTAAGTATTTCCAATAATCTTCTTAGGCTTGGGAATTCAATATTTTTCATTTCAAGTACATGAAGTTGGTTTAAGTGAGAATTTAAGAACAACAAATAATCAGTCACTATACTTTTAGCATCACCCAAACTGAATGAAATCTACATGAAGGATATTGAAAAAGAGGGGACACTTAAATTAAGAAGCAACAATATATACATACATACACATACATACATACATATATACATATATATATATGTATAATTTTATGTATGATATATATGTATATATATACACAGACACTCAAGTATCCAAAAAATATTTTGCTGAGGTGTGAAGATTTTTTTTGAGTTTTTCTGCTCTTGTTCTGTGATATTAATTCTGAAGTAGATTTCAGTACCACAACGGAACTACAGCCATTATTTCCCTAATTAGTCCCATTTTTGCTGTTGGCACTGAAAACACTGGCTTTTCCCCCCCAGTTTGCCTCCCTCAAAGACATGCCAAATGAGTTTGGGCTCAGTTTGGGGACTGTAAATTAACAGCAGTATTTTGATCAAGGTGCATTTAAAATTACTGTGATCACTTAAAACACATGGTAATTCCAAGCCAGTGAAATGAATGGCTGGTGCTCTTTGGCTTTCTGTTTCCAGTGGACAGCTGGAATCAGAGCCACAAGAATATGAACAAAAACCAGAGTGAGGTTACCTGTCCATGGAAATGTCAAACAACAAGTAATTTGGTTTCTGTAATATATTTTTTCTAGAGCAAGCACAGAATCTGACAGTCTGCTTTGCTTTCCATTTCTTTTCTTCATCAGCTATAAAAAAAATGATCTCATACAATGCTCATGGCATGCAGGGTCACACAGTGCTCTGAGAACTCTGCCTGTACCTCAGTGTAACAAGATGAGTTATAGATTGAGTGACAAATCACTGAACTGAATTTTCTTTGCTTTTTCAGTGCTCAGGCAGACTCTTAAAGAGAACAGTGTGTGCATGCAGTTTGAGAGAGGTGCACGTGTGCAAGCCATGAGAAAAGCACACATTATTTTAACTGTTAAAAGCTATTAAAAGCTGGGAAAAGATGAGAACAGATATCTACCATAACAAAAAAAATCCATGGCAGCAGAACTCCCTGCTCAGACAAATATTGTGGCAGCTTTCTTTCTTTCTTTCTTTTTTTTAAAGGGAAACAATGGAGGGAAATTTTTAAAGAAATATTTGAGCGTTTCCTGGGTTTTCTATTATCCTTTTAAACATTCAGAATTTTTCCCTGAATAAGGCTTTTTTTTTTTTCTTCTTGCTTCTAAAGTATTATTATTCTTCTTTTAAAAAAAACCAAAAAACCCCAAACAAACCAAAAAAAACTAACCCAGAATTGATGAAACAACTACCTCCTAGCTTTGCTAGACAATGCAGAATTTCTTCTGATGCTTTTGGAGTATTTGATGCTGCCAGCTGCTACATAATGAACATTGTATTTGAGAAAACATGCCAGAAAGCCATGTGGGGTGGTGGGACTTTGAGGATGTAAACACCTGTGTAAGGAAGTAGTATTTACAAAAAGATCTTTTCTTTAATGTAGAGTGCCATCCTCTGGTAGCTTGAGTTCCACCTGAACCCCACCTCAGGGTTCCAGGAAGATTATTTGTGAAGCAACACCTAAACCATCCTTTTGCTTTTCCTTCGCTCTAAAATTGGCTTAATTCTTCCCTGGGGTCACAAACAAAAGGAAATTCTTGCCTCTAAGAGGCAAACTAATGATGAGGGCCTGGGGGAAAAACTGTACCTGTTGGCTTGCTGAGAGCCAGAATTGATTTGTTTGTTGTAGTGTTTATTGTAGGGGTTTTTTGCCTCCCATCCAGTTGAAGTTTGACCAGCCCAGGCTTTTATCAGAGTTTGCTATGAGCTATATGCTTATCTTGTGTATGACTTCCTATAGAAATCACCACTTTTCTCCTTTCAGAAACACTGGGCCTCTTTAAGAACTCTGAAATATGGTAGGTTGTTTTGTTGTTTTGTTTTTTTTTCTTTTTCCTTCCTCAGATTGTTCTGAAGCTTAACAGCAGTACCACATTTCTAATTAAACAGACAGATAGGGTGCTGATAACATCTGCTTTCTGTAATAAAAACTATTGATATTGTTGACCTGACAGATTATCTGCAAATGACAGAGCACAATGGCCAAATCTAAAAAGCAAGGGAGGAAGAGCAGCTTAGCCCAAGAATACATACATTATTATCTGTCCTTCTGCCTCTTGGAATTATTAAGAATGATTATAGAAATTATCCGTCATCTCTGCTTCTTGTTCTGGCATATGAAACAGAAAAAGTGATTGAATGTCACAAAGAACTGACTTTGATTTTTTTTTTCTTGATGGAATGACTTTGTAAGATGCTTCTTTTCTTATTGTAGCATCTCCTACAGGAATACCCAAGATTTATAACAGCAGCTGCCATTTTTCAAAATTTTTCTCCGTGTTGTATAGAGCAACACTTCAAACAGTAAAAAAAAAATCCTAATAGCAACTGACAACTACAAAGCCTTCCATTGAAAAACCTTAGCCTGTCACAGCCCAAATATGATTTCTGCTTAAAGTTACTGGTTTTTTGGGGTTTTCAATGAAAATCTCTCCCTCTGTGAATTAAGGTTGTACAACTGCCTAGTAAATACCCACTCAACAGTTTTACTACACTGCTTAAAATCCCAATATTTAAAGATGTCACATACTTTCCTTAATTAAAGCATTAATTGTGGCAAAACATTGAAAGTAGCAAAACCAATGCTGTCTCAAGGAAAAAGACAGCTAAAATATCAACTTGACCCTTCATGCAAAACCTGAAGCACTGTGAGCTGCCTGTGCCACTCAGGATGTTTCAAGGTCATGGAAGAGGCAACAGCCACCTATTTATCCCTGGCTTCTGAATTTCCAAAGGTAAACAAACAAGCAAACAAAATGCTACTGTAGTAGATTTAATCTCTTCTTTTTGTTGCCAGCACCAAACAGCAGCACCTTATTTTCAGAAGCTGACCTACATCATTTGCCAAGTATTCAATAGTCAGGAGTTAGTTGAATACTTTAGCCTGACTGGTATCCAGGTTTTTTTTTTTGTAAGAAAGGCTTAATGGAGAGTTTATCTGCATTTGCCAGTAATCACAGGAGTCAAGGAGCATGGGCTTTAAGAAATGAAACAACCAAATATCTTGATGGCTGGCTATGTAGAATCCTTATCTTTAGATTACAGTTTTATTTTCTTTGTGCAGATTTTCTATGCAAAATTAAAAAAACAAAAGTACTGCGGAAGGAGAAATCAAAATACAAAATTAATAAGGCCAAGAAACTCAGCACATATATTTAAATTACTGTGCTTTAAAAAAAAAACAATCAAAAAAAAGAGGACAGAAATGTGATGAAAATATGTTTAACTTTTACAAATTTTTCATTAACTCTACCTAGAAAAATATTCTGTTTTCACAATATGAACAGAAAACATTCATTTAAAATCAGATGGGAGTTTCCAAAAGCCATTTCACCTTAATTGTCTGTAATCTCACTCATATTCCACATATGTTCTCCTGCCACCTAATGTGTATTAATTTGAAATTAAGCAGAAAAGATAATATGCTTGGTCATGGTCTTCAGTGAGCAAGTTCTTGTCATAGCTATTTTTAGTTGATGTGATGCCACTTCTCCTAAATTTCAACCTGAAGTGAATTCTCAGGCAATTTTTGAGCTAAAACAATGTCTACCCATGCTCTTCTCATTTCAGCGAGCTAAAAACTCCAGTAACCTATCTCAAAATTTTCTCAGCTGCCAGAATTTTGCACAAATGTTTTCTGCCTCCATTCTGATGGGCTCTTCTAAGGTGAAAGTTCAAAATTTGGCCTTCCTGTAAAGATGGGAGTACTGGAATACAGCACTTCAAAGACTTTGCACAGCCTGTGTGAACTTGACCTTTCTTAATTCCAGGGAAAAGCAGAAGTCTGTCAAACTTCTCTGCAGGACCAGGCAATTTTTTCTGAGCACTATTTACAGCTCTTAAATCTTATTTTTCTTAATAGAGGGAATGTTTTATTAGCAGCACCTTCATCTCTGACAACTTTCTTATTACAGCTTTTGCTTTCTACTCCAAAGGCCTTGGAATATGCCTAATAACTAAACTCATGTTATAGCTTTCCATCTAAATAGCAATGACTGCCATTAAGGAGTCCTGACAAGCTTCAAAATCCTTCTAACTGAATTTTTAGCCATCTTAATTTTTTTAAACTTGTTTATGCAAGCAGACAGCTTTTCCTGTAAATATTTTTTTTTTTTTAAGTTACAAAGCAAACTGGCACCACGTATACAGCCCAATGCCCATATGAATGTAAAGCTACCACGACAATAACCAATACAAGGGAGATGTAGAAATGCTCTGCATAAACCCAGATGAGTTTCCTGCTCTTGAATGCATGGCCCATCAAACTTTGTTTTGGCCTTTAAGACTATTAAAAAAGGGAAGATAATCCAATACTCTTAATAATCTAGAAGTGAAAATACAGGAAACAAATTTCAAGTGAAGCAGGAAGGCAAAGCCACTACTTTCTTCTCCCACTCTATGTTCTGTCTTGGGTAAAGAAGCTGCCTCGTGGGGGCAACAGTACAGATAAAGCCATGGAAGAAACTTGAAGATTATTATCTTCAAAATGCAGAAAAGGAAAGGACAGATTTAGTTGAAGAATCTAAGTTGCCTACAGAGTAGCTCCAATTTTTGTGGTACCAGTGGAAAAAAAGGAAAGGTGTACATTTACTCTACATTGCATGGGGAGACATTCCTGAAATCTTTTGTGGGTAAAGGTACCCTTTTTGAAAGGCACACTAGTTGAAAAATCATCTTTTGAATCCTTAGTAATTTAACCTATTTGGTTTTTTTAAACTTCTCAGGCTTGAAAAACATTTGCCTGATACAAAAAGGGTGCCCAGGGTTCTCCATGGATTTTTTCACAGGTTTAACTTTAAGGCCCAGGACTAAAACAGTTTTGCCATTCCCTGGTCCACATAAAATTAGGGAATTGGAAACTTTCCTGCCATCCACATCATCTGCTCGTGTTTCTGCCATTCCATCATCTGTAAAGAAAAACCCACAAAGGTAATTTCAACCCAAAGGCTCTCTCACACTCTGCTCTGCCTTTTGGTGCCTGGGGAATCCCAAATGGTTTGACAGAGCCATGTTAAGGCTGCTCCTTCTGTTCTGGTCAGACCAGAAGCAAAATGGAAACAAAGGCTTTCCATCTCACACACACATATGCACCCACTCACACACACATGTAAGGGTTTTTTAATACGCAAAAAATGAAGATGAAAAATATTTTAGCTGTGATATCAGGTTGGCTATCATTTGTCAGGGTGTTGAGTACAGCAGGTTATTCACCATCCACAGCTTCAGCAGAAACTGTGGCTTGGCAGTCAGTGAGAAAGTTAACAAGGCAACTCTCTTGCTTCCAGCAGAATCTGAAATTCTGGTGGTGCCACAGCAGCAGCCCTGGTAGCCAAGGAGCCCAAAAGGGCAGTGCCCAGTGTTTTGTGTGCTCTCACATCTCGCCCCAGGCTCCCTTCTCACCATCACTGCAGACTTTGTAGACTTGATAGGACCTATGGGACTCCACTTAATATTTCCCTCAGTTTTTCCTCTGGCAGAAGCAGACACTGCAGCAGGGATGAGGTCTGTTCTGGCCCCCTTGGCTTTCACAACTCAGCTCTGCACTGCCTGTGCCTGTGGCACTCTCAGTCACACAGGATTGTGTTAGGAGACAAACCAAAACTGAGTGTGGATCACTGAAATGTAGGTTTGCTGCAATCCCCAAAGAAAGCAGAAGATGTCAATACCATCCATCTTAATGGCTTATGTTTCTCACAGCACAGGTGCCAATCACAGCTAGCTTAGGGGAAGATGATTTTAATGGGACCAAAAAGATCTCATGCAACAGACAGGCAGTGCTCCCCAAAATCTTCTCAGCATGGGACAGAAAACACAGTCACAGATGTGACACAAGACTGGAGAAAACATTCAATGAAGGTGAAAAGGAAAAACATTCATTTGTGTCAGGAGAGGTGAAAAATCTGTTCTCCAGCAGCCAAAAGAAAGGGAAAAGAAGAGGAGGAGGAGGAAAGAAAACCTGGAGGACAATTGAAAATTATTTCTCTATTTGAAAATCTGTTAATAGCAAAAGTAATGGAATTGTAAAATATATTTTCTTAGTACTGTCATTATGGTTGTTAAATAAACAATGAGAGCTGTTGTTTATTTCCACAAATTTAATTTGCACTAGGTACAAACCAACTCATTAAAACAACTAAACCCTGAGAAACAGTTAAACAAACAGAACCCTGCAGCATTCAGATGAAGGATCATACCAGAAATCTGTGGGGGTACACAGAAAAGGAATGGAAAACTTTGTGGACATAATAAGGTGTACAAGCCATTGTTATTAAGTGGGATAACTGCAACACTGCAACATGATGTTTGATGAATTCAAATGAGAAAAGAAGCCAGGAAGCAATGCAGTCAGTCCATATTCCTGGTGGTTACCCTTTGAGAGTCTAAGTAAGCTGTCATTAATATCAGTGTGTAGATACCCATCCCAAATTAAGAAGAGTTGCAAATCTCTGCAGCACTACATTATATTTCTATATATCTATACCCACATGCTCTGAGCATTTCTAGCCTGTGAGGAGGGCTCCTAAAGCAGCAGATCACACAGGTCTCAAATCTGCCTGCTTGATGCAATGACCCTGAGGACCAGTTTTTAATCTGCTCTCCCCACCAACAGCACATGTACAGCAGAACCCAGTGTGACAGACTGGAGCAGTTCAGCAGGCACAGTTTATCCACAGCAGGTTTGGATCTGCTCTCAGGCAGCCCTTGTTGCCATCACCAAGTGAGTGCTTTGATGGACAGGACTGTTCTTCTCCCATTTCTGCACAGGAGAGAAGCACCAGGCTGCAGAAGTGGTGTGATCATATTTAGATGAGGCTTTCAGCACTTCTATGGTGCACTCCATGGGGCTGTTCCAGTCTGGAGTGCCTCATTCCCATCTGCAATGTGCCATGGTTGAGGGTGGAGGGGCTCCAATCCCACTCTGCAGGTGCTGCACTCCTGAGAGGGACTCTCCTGCCTCTCAGCTGTGCACAACTGATTTACAAGCCTTGGAGTCCCACATTTTCACACCAAAAGCCTCAGGTACCATGGTCCTTTGGGCAGTCACACCTCAGAAGTTACACTGGCCAGCCAGCAAGCAGTGAACAAGGAGAAGAGGCTGTTCAGGCTGACTGCAACCTCTCCCCCCTGCTGAAATCACTGACACTATGACACCTGCAACAATATTTTGCATCAAAACCTCCCAGTTTCACTGTGCTAAACTTGAGGATTCTTCTGCATCACATATCTCTCACACTGTGGAACAGCCAGAAACAAGATCCCATTTACAAGAGCCTGCCAGTGGCTCTACCCAGGATGGACCCAAGATGGATCCCAGTCATAAGTTTTCACACTTCTGTAAGTTTTGGGCCATTTACATATTGGGTTAATTGTCCAATTACAGCCTCAGGCAATGAAGTCCCATCCTCCTGGTTTTCTCTCTTCAGTTCCCCATTGTTTACACTTTTTTTACACCTGAGGCTGTAATGGCTGTCCTTGACTCATGGGCTGGAAAAGGATTATTTTGTCTAACTAAGCTGTGAAGAGAACTTGCTAACACTTAATGTGAAGCTCAGAGTCCCACACCAAGGCAGCACAGAGTCTGAGAAATATAAAAGTTAAAACTTCAAGCATCAGAGAAACCTGGTCCAGTGGAAGGTGTCCCTGCCTACAGCAGGGTGATGAGAAATAGATCACCTTTGCAATCCCTCCCAACCCAAATCAGCAGGTGATTCTGTGATTTATCTCAGTGACAGTATTTCTGTCCAACTGAGGTCATCCCACCTCAGAATGCGATTTTTGAAGAAAAGATGATTTGGGGAAAAAGTAACTTCAAAAAAAAAAAAGTTTTAATTTGGCCAAACAAAGGAAAACACTTTGGTTTAATTTAACAGAATATATCTGAATTTCCTAAACACTCTCCTATTCCCAGAAAATATTTCAGTCTCGTCAATAGATGAGACAGCATTTTCCAACTAACTGTATTGATGAAATTTTTCTAGCTCCCTCTAATTATTAATGCCAGTCTTTTTATCTTTGAGGAGTTTTCTTATCCTTAATCCCATTTAACCCCAAATCTGAAGAATAACTTTCCATACATAATCCTATTGATGTATATAAGATTTTCAGATCATACTTCCCACCAAGCAAGGTAAAACAGACAGTGCTTAAATATTGTAATAAAGAGATTTTGTACTGAATGACAGTTTTTTCTCTTTATGATCTCAGCACTGAAGAAAAAGCACTGAACTGATTATATTTCTTGTTTTAAATATTCATGTGACAATGTTGAAGAGAGAAATGAATATCAGAATGAAAAAATGACAAGAAAAAACGACTACAAGAAATCTCTAGACATTTATCACAGGCCTAGAGGATACAAACCAATCAACTTCTAAAATCTGCTCTTTGATCGAGATGCCCAGTTAAAGCCTACATTATTAATATATGATTCTGTTTAAAAAGTCTATTAATCAAGCAGGGATGAATGATTAAGTGGATAAAGCACTAGCCTTTGACCTAACAGGCAACTTTCACAAATCTCCTGTGAATTCAATTCATAAAAAAAGAAAAAGAATGCTTCAATAGCTGTCTAAATTATCTGGAAACAATGGTTCCCATTGTTTTTCTCGGTGTCATTAAACGATTTTCATTTGCATGCAAGACCATCTCCATTATCTGATTGCCAGGCTGATAGCTTGCCACAGGATGGGGGGTGATCAATAAAGCCCCTGGCTTTATCTAATAATATCAACAGCAGAAAAAACTCCTGTCAGCACCCCACCCTTGTCTTACAGGTATTCTCAGACCTTTGGGAAGACTAAGGGGAAAGGCCTCCATGCTGAAGACAGTTCTGTACACAGGAATTCTTGTTTTGGTGGGATGCTGGGTGAGGAAACAGAACAGACTGAACACATCCACTCTTTAAGGCCTGGGGATCCTAAGGAGTTCCAAACTAATCTCTCTCATGCACTGGAATTCTCCAGGAGCACTGGAAACACATGGATTTCTGTCAAGTGCGTATTGAAGTGAGTATTAAAATAAGAAAGGAGATGAATACATGGCTTTTTAAATAAATGACAGATTCAAGGCATTTCACACTCTACTAATGCTACTTTTTTAGGTTTTTAAACATGCAACAGATTGCCCAGTGATAATCAGTGTTTCCAATACCTTTTTGCACTGGCACTAGAGATAAATTTACTAATTCTGGTCAAGGGCAAGCAGAGGTCTGTCTCATTTAGCATCACAAGTGAAATTCTGTTGACTTTGGGCACCCAGGAGGCTGCAGTCTGTTTTCTCTCCTTTTTGAGAGGAAAGTAATTTTTTTAGGGCATTGAACACTAAACTACTCAGTATCACAAGCCCTCTCTTCTGTCACTGAGCACTTGATTTGTCATCATGTAATATTTATTGAACCATATTGTAAAATATTTATCAGACTTTTCGTTCTCCACTGCAGTGTCCTCCTCAAATGTGGGAAATGCTGACTTTATGTTGATATACAGCAATTATGGGCTTGATGTGGGAATTTCTGATGGAGGGCCTGTACCTGTGCCATGCTGGGGTTTAGGTTGAATCACACAATGACCCTCCTGTTTTGAAATGAGGGAAGTTAACAGTACTGTCTATGAAAACATAATTGGAAATAGAGTTTGCCAAATTCATCTCACAACTGAGGTCAGTGTAGAATACCTTTGTGTTTAGCATGCACTTTTGTCCTTTAATGGAGCAGTTTGTCTGGAGTACATTGAAAAATCCGACTTAACATATAGAGTAAATTCCTAAATATTAGGGCTTACTGTTCCTGAATATTAATAGTGACAACTAGCAACACAAGTAACAAAAGTTCTGCTGGCAAAATATTGGTTTGTGTGTAGATTTTATATATTACCATAACCAGACCAATTTTCCACGTGACCATCAACTGAAAATTAATAATAAATTTTTTTGTTGACAAAGAGGAAAAAGAAACAATGGTACCTCATGCCTTCTCCCTAGGTAAATAGTTTCTGATGGGAAAATAGCATGAAATATTTTTAATGTCATTAAAATAAGCAAGAGTGTCCCCAGATGCAAACAGTAGCTGTGTTTTATGTTTGTGGTTTCTTTACAAAGTTGAAATGTAGATCAGCTTTGTAGACTGGGGTTTTTTGTTGCTTGGAATAGTATGGGCAACTTTCAGCCTTGGAAAAAAGTTGAAAAGAAAAGGGTTTTTTAAAAGTGATACAATTTTTGTCACAATAGAACCAGTATTGCTTTTTACTCGCTTTAGGATCAGACTATTATATTGTCCCAATCCACATAAAAACTCAAATTTTTTTCCCCATCTGTGAGGTCTGAAATGGAAACTATTGGTGCAATTCTTATGTATTCCAGGACCCATTCAGATATCCCAGAAACTCTAGTGGGGATGACTAGGAAATTTGCAGTGTTATATTAAAAATTCAAGTATAATTGCATTCACTGACCCTTCAAGGCTCTTCACTGAAGTGCTCTGAAGTGTCCCTTCACCCCAGGAATGGTGTGAGCTGGATGGAAAACAGATACAAGCTCCAAACTATCTTCCTTTTGAGCAACAAAAAATGCATCAAAGAGTCCATCTTACAGCAGAAACTGAGCTCACACTTTGGAAAAATTTAAAAATAATACTAATTCCTATTCTTAACAGGTTGAAAAGAATTTGGTACCTGCCTTTGTCACACAATCAAACCACGTTGTTAACATGGGAATTTTCACAAGTTACACCTGCAGGCAGTGCACAGACCTCTCATCTTTCTTAGCACACACAGAACTGAATTACTGGAAATAGGTGGGCACAAAAAATGCCAGAATATTCAAGCCTTGATAATGGAGCATCTGCCAGAAGGTATCAGGCTCGTGTTGATCACTGCTGAATTCTGCAAAGCCATGTACAATACCCTGCTATAAAACTGCCTGTGAGGTGTTATTGTTGGAAGGCTCAAAGTGAAAGCTGCACCTACCATTCAGGTGGAGGTTTTAATGATTAAAATCTGATTTAATCAAAAATTAAAGTCTGTGTTAAAGACCTTGCAGACACTGGGACTTATGGAAAGGTTTTGGCCCAGATATGTGGGAAAAGAAGTGGAGTTCCCATAACCTTCACCTAACAAGGTTGGTCACAGAGAACCAAATTCACATGAAGGGGAGGAAGAGCACACACACTGGCCATGAAGATCCCAGATTAGCTGAGACCAAAGCAATTTTCTTTGCATTCCTCATGGGATGAGCCTGAGCTGAGCTGCTGTCCCAGCAGATGACATCACTGGGCCGTCACAGGATAGGTTTCCAAAGATATAAAAACTGGGGAGCAGAGGAGGTCCAGCATTATCAGATGAGCAGAGGCAGGACAAAATGAAACAATATCAGATTACTGGTCTACTTTTGCTGAGAGCCTTCACTGGGCTCAGTGCTCAATCCCAATACCCTGTGTGCTGTTTTGAACAAGAACTCACCAACTATCTTACATACATAGATCTTAAAATATATATAGATATAGATATAGATATATAGATATATATATATAGGAGAAGTTTTGGAAGGCAATTATGTCTGAATGAAAAGGACTGAAACATTTCACAACATAATGCCCACTGATTTGAGAGATTTTTTGCTAGTCTCTAACTAGCTAATGAGTTCTCCCTAATTTATTGGGGAAGAACTGGCCAATTCCTCCTCGTTGGAAACAGACTATGCACCTATGCCAGATAAAATCCTTTCTTACTGTCCATCACAAAACCTGGAAATTTTATGCCCTTATAAACAGAAAAACTTTCTGACTGGATGTTATCTCTGTAAAAATCCAATCTAAATTCTTGCTTGTATGTCCTGCATGCTCCAGAAAGCTTCATATCTGAATTAATTTTTGACATTTATACCCTAGGCCTACATTTGATCTATATCCAGATGTATTTCTGCATTGGATTGTTTGGCCACACCAACACTGTCACAATGAGCAGGAACATTTGTAGTATCTGTGCAATCCATCTGGCATTGAGAGATGCACTGACAGAGCCAGGAGAGGGCTGCTAACTCCCACGGCAGAGTGCAGTCCAGTTAAAGACTGGGTGTATGTTATGAGCCATCATCCAAATTTGATATAGCCAGGGAAAAAGTCCTCCTTTCCCCTTGGAGAACAAAAATGACATTTAGAAACAAATATAAAAATGCTTTTGGTGATTTAGAAGGATGAACGAGGAGACTTTTTCTTTTTCGGAATAGCACGGGTCTTAGGGACATAATGCCTGGAATTCATTCATGTTATGGCTATTTACAGAGCATGTGTAAAATGCTACATGCTCCTTTACCAGGTCAAGAGTAGAGACCTGCCCAGGTAGAGACTGTCCATTAATGCCTTCGGGCAGGGCAGATGACACATCATGACTCCAACCCCCTTGTTGCCCCTACATATTCCCAGGCATTTATTTGCTCACTCTCTTGATTTATGAGAGACATTTCTAGTTAAATGTGTAAGTAGGTAAACACTTGGTAAAAGAGTACACTCAATATTCAGAATTCACAAATGCCAGGAGAGGCTAAAAGACAAAATCCTATATTCTTTAACCATCAAAAGTCCTCAGTATATTCGTAAGCCTCTATGTAATCTTGAAAGGTCAACAGACTTGGATTTTTTTCTGCCTGAAGGGAATATAAGTTCCAGGGGGTAGGTTTTTCTCCTTCTTGCCCACTGCCTGCAGTTTGGAAATGCTGAAACTAATGAATATCAAATTAGGAATATTATTCCTGTTAAGTAAAAGTTGAAGCTCTTTCTATCCACAATGTGAGCAGTACTTCTTACAAACTTCAAATGGTTACAGGAGAGACTCAAACCAAAACACTCTGGCTGTGGATCCAAACTTTAGGTAACTCAAGAGAGGAAGTTTTTCCAAATTGGTTTTGAGGATAGCATTTAACAAATGTACTAAGAAGTTTTATAGTCTTTGCACAAGCCTTACCAAATCATGTCAGTGGCAAGGGGAATACTGAGGTTACTTTAGAACACACAGAAACAGCTCCCAACAACTTAGAATGGGAGACAAATTGTGATGCCAGATCTAATTTAGAGTAGAGGGGTGATTAAACAGAATTGCACATTAGTGATTTGGAAATGTTAAAATCCTTATTCTGCAAATATTAAGGAAAATTTATAAAGCAGAAGCAAAAAGAGGAATTTCAAGTTTTTGTTTAATGTATTAAAAGGGAGCACTTTGAGTTCTTTTTGCTCCAGTTTGAGTCCTAAGTAAAAATCTGGTTTGATCAGCTTTTTTGCATTTGATGTTTCTATACATTTTGCTGAGCATGTTTGTTTTGCTGTCATTCAGGAAACTTTGAACTGCATTTCTTACTTTAAACCTACTTAAATGCATGTGTATTGTTCTTAAATTCTAGTTTCACTTTGCTCTGTTAGGCTTTTATCTGTTCAGGACTGAATATCCCTATTGTCTCTGCAGTATTTACATATATTTGGTTGTTTCAGATACATTACAGCAACAAATTATTCATGTTAAAAAAAACAACAACAACAAACACCTTAAAATAGATACTACTATAAATATTATCATCTGTTGTTTATGGTTACATGCCTGGTTTCTATCTAGTTCTGTTGAAAAGAATGAATAGAAATCATATTTAACGCTTGGCCATGACATAAGCCTGCAGACTACATGGTAAAAAATATCTCTCGTTTGCAGCAGAGTGTTTGTCCTCAGTGTGAGAGCTGCTCTGATAAGGCAGGCTTAAATAATCACTTCCCCTTGCCTGGTTTTAATTAAAGTGACAGTAAGCAAACACTGACTAGAAATCGATCAGAATCAATGGCCTTATGGCAAACTGGCAGAGAAAAATCCAGTGCATCAGTCAAGAGCAGCCCAAAGAGCCAGGCCTGGGGCTGCAAGGGAACAATTTGGGTTCTGTAGCACTCACTGAAAAGCCCCTGATCCAGCATGCAGTGACCAAACTGGGAACACAAAAAAGGTTTCTATCTTAGAAATCTTTCAAAGGAAGAACAAGTGGCAAAATGTTTTGCTATCAGCTGTCTGATTTGCAGCTGTAGAGCCACTGCTGCAGGATTTGGGGTTTTTCCAGCATAATCTGCTGAACAGAGCAGATATGAGGCAGCACAGAGACAATTGTTTTGCTGCCTGGTTATTTAACAAATATATGTTTTCCCTGTATCTGTCTCCAGAGTTGTGCCCTACCTCTGCACTTATTTATTCCTGTTTTCTAATGAGTCTTTGACAACCACCAGGTAATTAATAAGAAATAACTTGGAACCATGCCATGATCTCTCACGTTTCTGTTTGACTGACACAAGCCTGGCCTCAGAAATGCTGAGGTGATTTGATGAGGGAGAGCCAAAGCTCTGCCATTTGAATCTCTGCCTTTGCTTCAGCCCCAGGAATTTCCCCCCACTACAGAAGCACTTAAACATTTCTTCCCATCTCTTTCTCTGCCCAGACAGCAGGCAGCCTATCTATTCCTGAGGTAGAATATCATGTTTGTCTTAAAGATAAATGAAGGTATATTTAAAGTCTAATGATTGGATTTTACTCCTTATCGAGGTACTTATATTTTTCCTAAAAAAAAGTTGGATTTTAATTTTCTTTTTAATGCTTTTAATGTTAAGGAAATTACACTCCCAAGTAACTAGTTTGTAATTTGTGATCATGCATGATTCTGATAGTGAAGGAATTTCATTACAGGTAGGGTAAAAAGAGGAGAATGCATGTACATTTGCATGTCCATGTGCAGGTAAATAAATACTAAACCACATTGATAACAGAGGCCATTATAATTTGAATAAGATTATATTCTCTCTAGGAGAGATAAAGGGTAATGAAAGACAATTCAAAGCTAGTTTGTTATTATTTCATCAAATACCTCAGCCTCAAGCTGATAAAATTCCCTTGTATAGCTCCCATGAGACATTAACTGCAATGATGCTGCCAACCATTTGTAGTGATCTCTAAAAGCATTAATTTTACTATTTAAATGAGTTTGTGATGTAGTATGAGAGAGGGTAAAGCTAGAGGTGAAACTGCTACACAAGCTTTCATAAAATAACTACCAGTGTGTTACTGGGCATGACAAAATGAATTATTTTCACAACAGACAGGTGCTCCAAAGAGACTTCAAAAGACTTATGCAGAAGACAAGCTGGAAAGTGCTCTGTGAAGTAACTTGCACTGTCCTCATCACCTTCAATGAAAGACAGAAATTTTGTTTTCCTTTTTTTCCAAACTAGTAAGGAGTAAGAGACTCCAAACTGCTAGGGAGTTTAACTCAAACCTATTTGTTCTTTTCTTTCCCTAGTGTTCTGGTTTGTTTTTTTCCTTATCCTTAATTGTTTAAGGAATCCTTCCTTTCGTGGCTCAATTGCTGAGCAGGTTTGGGCAAGTGATTGCCATATCTCTGCAGGATTGAGCACAGATTGGTTTATTGCCATGGGGTTTTCTGTTCAGAGATTTGAGAATTATTGGTCTGGTGTCATTCAAAGAGCACAAACCTGAAGCTGGCCATGGTTTTGCACTAAGGGCTTCAGAGGAGAAAGAGTTTCAGTTCATTATACACACTTTTACTGTGTCAATCCCTCCCTAGAACCAGAACCAGACATTTTTCTGCAGAATTAGACAGCTTCTAGGGCTATTGTCTTGCAAAACCTCTTGCAAATCTGAAAAGCAATTAATTGACATTTTCTGAACTAAGGAAGTGATGGGGAAAATGAGACAAGTAAGGCAGTTGTTTGTCTTATTTTAGATCAAAATGTTTGTATACTTAAAAAAAATCATGCTTGACTACAGACTTATGTTAAAATGTCATTGTGAGCCTGTTCAGTAAAACTTTCTCAGGGGGAGTATTTCATTAACACTCAGAAAGAAGAGGCACAGAAGCAAAAAGCACAGTTGTCACCTGGCAGGCTGGGAGAGAATTTAACAGTCCTAAGTAGAATTTAGAAGTTCAGTCCCTTACAGGAATGCTCTGAATAAACAGTGTAATTTTGTTAAAAGGTAAACTAGGCAGAGCTGAGAAGTTGCTCAAGGCACACATATGTTACACACAATGCTTGGGTTGGCATTTTTCTTAAAACAGAAAACAAAACAAAACAAAACAACCAAAACACCCCATCCCAAACAGGGTCAGAAGGTTTTTTTTTAAGAGCTAGGCCCATCAGTTACAGAGTTGTATACAGCATAAGGACTACCCTGCTCCAGCATAAATAATCACTTCATAAATGAACCTCTCATCTACAAAGACCAATATTGTGGCTGCTGATCAGGATTTAGCCACTGGCCATGAACATTAGCTAAGAAGCCCTGGATATCTAAGTAAAAACCAGAATATTTTGACTTGAAATTTTAGGTAGTAGATCAGATGTAGTTAAAAAAAATAAAAATTACTAAAAACAAATAAAAAACCAAAAAAAAAGACAACAAAAAAAACCCCCAAAAGTCATGAAAAAACAGAACAGGAAAGAAGAGGAATTATTCAGGCCCTTGCTAATTTAAAAAGAAATTATTTACAAAGCTTATTATAGAATTTAAAGATAAAAGTTTTATAGAATTTGGTCAGGTTCACTACCACATGTCTTTATTTCACTGTCTGAAATAAGCTGTATGCAATGCATGAGTGCTAGAAAACATTATTGAGTTTCATTCACACCCAGACACAAGGCAACTTTTTTCTCTTCTTCTACCTATCTGTGATGCTTATGATTTGATAATATAAAGCAATTGATTGTGCTTAAATTGCCTTCCAAGTATTTTTTTTCTGTAATCAAGAGGGTTTTGCCAGAATAGGGTCAATGAGAATATGAATTAATATGGATTAATAACCTGATTATTAATTGGTAGTATTCACACAGTAAGTATGTCCCACAAGAAGGGACAGTAGAAATGTTCAAGATTGTTTTGTGGATTTGATTTTCAGTGCCCATTTTAAAGATTCTCTTTTGGAATAACAGTCAATATTGTATTTCCTTTTCTTTCTTTTTTTATTTAAGATTTTTGTTTTCTTTGAGAACAGAAAAAGGATTCTTTTTTTTAGCTATATAATATCTTTTCTCTCCAGAGTGAATGCAGTCACTAGAAGTACCTGGTGGTAGTGAAATGGGATTTTCTGCTTCCAATCTGTTCTTTGTCCTCTGACAGTTACCAAGTGATGGAGAATATTTCAAGATATCTAGCAAATGTTTTAGAATTTTGCATTCAAAGCTGCCCTATTTTCTGAGATGACAAAATAATGAGGATAAGAATGAAGTTGCAGGTAATAGCTTTCAATAATAAATATTTTTCTTTTCACAGTAGGGATTGCTTGAAGATACATAATCTTCACAGTTCTTTGTTTGGTTTTTTGGTGTGTTTTGTTTGTTTTTCTTTACACCATTTCCTCAGCTAAAAGCCATTCTAGCATGCACCAAGAAGCAGTGGGCAGTGCAATACATGCCCATCTCTTGGAGAACTGATATTTCCATCCTGTCACACGCACAGGCAGATTTAAGAGCTTGCTTGTCAAGATTGTTGCTGTCAGCAGCTGAATCTCCCCCTTCTGTTGGAGACATCTTGCATCAGGACTCAGGACTGTTCTTTTGCAGCAGAGAGGCGACACTTGCTCTGCTTTTGCTTGGCTTCCAGGCTGTTTGGATGAGGAGTGACAGGGATTTTCAGTGCAATATGTTCAAAGATATGGGCTTGACCCACCTAAGGAACCTCCCTGCTGCACAAACCAAGAGAAGCAGAAGAGCCCTGTGGAACAAAACCCAAACTGCTGTCAAACCAAGCCTAATTTCAACCTCTATGACTGCCTCAAGGTGTATTTATTATGTAGGCAAGAACCTCTTCAACAGGTAGTTTATCATTTCACTAATACTCACACTCCACAGAATTATGTCCAGCAGGACAGAAGTGGAACCCACATCCCCCCACAGGTCTCTCCTTGCCCAGATCATCAATAAAATACTTCCATCCACCTTAGTGAAAGTAGAACTGGGCACATTGTTACTATCAAATGCTAGGAGGAAAGAATTCAAAGAAATTTTACTGCAGAATTGGCTTTGTCAAGATTAGACTAGAAACCAGAGATTAGAAGACTGCAGTTTCAGCCACAGAAACACAAATGGAAGATTATCAGGTTTGTGACAGTTTCTAACGGTCTGTGACTTATTAAAACATTTTAAAATGTATTTTCTTGAGATATGCAGAAATACTCTCCTTTGGCATCAGAGGTGATGTGCAAAGTACATCACATACTCATGACAAAGTCTCATGAAGTCAGGGTGAAACATACAAAGTCATCAAGAGTTGATCTCAGTTCTGCTCTTCAGAAAGAAATGCTATGATGCATATGGAGAAATGAAACTTTTTCCTTTTCCAGCAGAAGACCATCTCCTAGCACCTCTGGGCAGAGCAAAAAGAAAAGTGCTTTGGTGGTTTAGTGACAGGATTAAGCAGCAAGATTGAGATCGGCCTCAAATCCCGCCCCCGCTGCAAAACTTCCAGGAGAATAAATTTGGATTTCAGTGTTTCCTTTCACCAGCCTTTCCCCTGGTCAGCAAGTGGGCAGTCATGGCAATCCAGGTGCTGCCAAAAACCTTCCACAGTGAGATAAGGACCCAGCTAGGAGAGGTCTGTGCATACCACTCCCAAACTGGGACCCAACAAGTGGGATCTCTTACACATATCAATCTTGACTGACGCTGCATCACAAGCCTGTCACAGATGGTTTTAACAGAACTATAAAGGGAAACTTCAAGAAATGCTTATGAATCTTATTCCCAGCTGGTGATGGGGCTTTCACAATAAGAAATGGATCTGCAAAATCAGCACAGATCCACATTTTCATTAAACAGTTCAGATGTTCCTCATGTTCAGCTTTTCCTTTCATTTTAATCTGGAAAGCTTGATTGCAGACCCAAGTCCCCAGATTTGATGGAGATTCAGCAACAGCACCTCACTCTCACCCTTGGAGTCTTCACAGGGGTAATATTATGTATTTTCCACAAGGTGGAAAAAAAGGTTAATGCATGTTTTAATGTCCTGAATAAGGAGCATTGCGTTATTCTTTTGAAGAGTTTGATCCCTGGGGAATAATTTGGGTGAAGATTTTCCAGTCATATCCCAGACCTTCTTAAAATCACAGCAGATATAATCAGTTTTTGAAATGCCCTTTATACCTGTCAAGCTAAATAAGATTACAGATTTGTCTGCTCACAGAAGTGTGATGTCATATAGTCCCATTTGCTGCAGTTCAAGTCATTATCTATCTTGTCTGAAAGTGCAGTGTGCATGATCTGCAAGATCAATGTTGGGTTTGTGAGAGGGGGAAAACCAAAGGTGATGGCTGCCGAATCCCCAAATGGAAAAGCAGAAGTCAGGATGTGATAACACAGGGCTGTCCCTGGGTATGTCAAAGAGAGACAGGGAATTTTCAAATCAGCAAGAGGCAGCTACTTTAAGGCAAATACCAGGAAACACAACAGGAGAGGAGAGCATTGGAGCAGCTTGGTGTGCTTCATTGGCAGCTGATAACACGATCGAAGCTGTGAGTGTGAGAGCAAAGAGCACACCAAGATAATCACAGATGCCCTTTACTCATCTCTCCAACATCCCTGAGGGCACCAGGCTCCAGAGAACCACTTCCCTCCATGCTACTCCCACTGCCCTGGATACACCTGCCTGTGGGACACAGCTGACTGCTCTACAGCATCCTCACCGCCAGCAGCAGAACGAAAGGGCACAGCTTGGACTGTGGAACACAATTTGGAAAGGCTGGATTCAAAGGTCAAAAGACTGAAATGCTTTTAGGCCAAAGGTCTAAGTAGTAAAAGAGTTTTCCCATGCATAGAAGAAATGAGAGGTCCTGTGATGTACTGCTTTCAGATGAGCACTTTTCCATAGATGCGCCTGCACTGAAACTCAGCCTGAATTTCATGAAGCTGTGATGAAACTCATATGTGAACCTTGCTGCCAAATCTGTTCAGTGCTCAGGGTCTGCTCCATCCTCAATTTAGCATTTCCATTGTGGCCAATTATGGCCTATCATACTCCCATACCAAAAGGCCTCTTTTTTGGTGTTTTTGTGGGGTTTTTTTCCCATATGTCCCAACAAGCTGATCTGGAGTCAGGTGGATATATCTAAGTGTTGACTATCAACAGTTATTTTGGAGAAATAAATTCTAAAGCCAAATTAGGGACAGATTTACAAGGGGAAAAGTGAAATGGTTAAACCTTGGAGACAGTAATGCAGACATATGTTCCCTGAATAAATTCCTAAATGGAAATTCCATGTCTCTCTCTCTAGTCTCACTCTATTCTGTCAAATATAGAAAGCCAACAGCTCTTCTTTCCATATTTGACACAAGCATATTGAAGAATTGCAATATTTTGTTTATTATTTGGCATATATTTAAAAGTCATGAGCAAAGACATGATGTTTGCCTCCAAAATCCCAGAAGAGAATACTGGAAAGGTATCTCTTAATTCCCAGTGTTCAGTATAGACTTGTCTATTTTACTGCGCATTAAGCATAAAAAAAGTTTTATTTATTTTTGCTGTTAAAAACAAAAAGACCTGCCAGCTTTACTTCAACTTGACTTTAAACTTGCTTCACCCTTGCATGTGACTTTCTGCAAGTATTAATCTCCCAGGCCGTATGTACTGTAAAATACATATATACATATGTACATATATATATACACATAATACATACATATAATATATACATAATACATATATATGGTTGTTGGACTCCTGAATGCAATTCTAATTTTCTTCCTGTACACCTGCAATGGTTTTCACTTCAGGCCAAGCATGAGCTATAAGCTTATCTTATATTGAAATCTTATATTGGGTCAAATTATTTACCAAAATCTCTATCTTTTGTTCCACTAAATAACTAAGTCTATATTTGTATATAGTTACTTTTTATCATAGAACATTAGGTATTTTATACCTATATTCAGTGTTAAAATATCACTGACAATTTAATGAAAGCCAAAGCTCATGTAAATCTCCCTGCCTGTTCCGCCTTTGGAGGCAGAACTGGTACAGGGAAAGAGTGCTTTCCCTGGGAAATTTCAGCATTTTTCTTTGTGCTGAAACATTCAGCAGTTACCTTCAGGGACTGATGATCTCAGTATTCCCATTCTGTAACTGGGACATTGAGAGGAATCTCAAAAATGTACAGTTAGACAATTTATCCAAACTTTCCATTTCTGTCTGAAATAACACATGCAAACTTTCTGTGAAAAGATGCCCCTTATTCAGACTTGGTACTGAAACTTTTAACAATTCCCTGCCTATAAAAACATGATGACAGCAGCAATTTCAAACATGTAATAGAATCTTTTTTCCCTGTCTCAGTTGCTGTTGTTAGCTTAAGGGAAAGTTTTTTGAGAGTGCCCTAAGGGGAGGAGGGGGACACCAAAGCTATTTCATCCCCTAACGATGCACACTGATGCTTTGTTATATTTTCAGGGATATTTAAGCAGGCCAAGAGACACAACATGGATTTTTGGTGACATTATGGGCCCCGAGGCAAGTTTCACTGGCAGCAATGGGGCTGAAGTGTCCGTAAGAACCAAATTGATTTCCAAACTATAGTCCTGTTGAGATTAAGACATGAGTTCTCCTTAAGTCTGGAATTTACTGCCTTCTAGTGACTAACCCTCCCAACAGAGCCAGAGGCACAAACCCCTCAGCTGCTCCTGTTCAATGCAAAGTGATTTTCTTCAGCTACCATTCATCCTTCACATCTTTTCTTACACATCCTTGTGCACCTCACCTTCCCCAGTGTATCAGAGGTCAGGTGATCAGCTCAGCTCCACACCAGTAGCAAATAGGACAAGGAAACAAGGAGGTGGAAGAGGCAGAATGTTGTTAACAGGGATCATGATATTATTGAAGGAATATCCTGCTTCTACATCTGTTTTTCTCTTCCCGCCACTATCCACTTGATCCACTTATCTAACTTTGAAAGAAATAATTCTAAGAATTTAGTCTGCAGGTTAAAAGCATACAAAAAAAAAAAAAGAATATCCTTAAAAAAAATCCTTCACTGTAATGCCTCAAAAATGCACTCAGTGTTGGGGGTGCTGGTGAGACCTCATTAAGAATTTTGTCACATTTTTGTGCACATATTTTAGAATAGGTGTTCTACTGATGTAAACACTTAAGTCAATGAAATTTCATGTTCATGAAATAAAGCTATAATTAATGAAAGTTCAAATTCAAATGTGCAATTGGAAGAGATAGCTTAAAAAAAAAAATTCTGGCAAAATGCAAGCCACCCCTGACTGTATGATCAACAGGATTGCGTTAAGTCACTCAGTCATGCTAATTCACCCAGTTTTATTACTAGCTCTTCATTAACACTCACACTCTGTGTAATTATGCAAATATCTCTGAAGAAAAAAAAATATTCTTTCCAAATCTGTTTTTCAGTTCTGGGGGGAGTGTAACAGCATATGCTTTTCAGATACTGAGAGATTATTCCACCACTAACATGTCCTTAACTTTAACTGAACATCTTCTTCACACAAGTGTGGCCCAATCTTTTTGTGTACCTGGACATGACTTTGGTCCAATGCAGGAGTTCACTCTCTCCCAAGGTGGGATTGAATCTGGTGAAATTCCTTTTACCCATGATTATTCTATGATATCTCATGGTTTAGGAGATACTCTGATCTGTTTGAACCTCCATTTTGGCTTTCTGCTTATAAACGTCTTTACCTGTCTTTCTGCAGGTGCCAGGCATGTTCGGGATGTGAAGTCAAATAATAAAAAAAGAGAAGCAGAGGTGCCATGTTCTTTAGGAGAAAGAGCAAAGTCTGATGTGCCAGATGTGGTGCTGTGTCTTGTGCAAGAGGAGAAAGCACTGGAGCGTTCTGAGCATGGCACACCAGGATCAAAATGTATTGCCTGATTTAAAGAAGAATATTTGTGTCTCCACACACTTGGTTTGACGGGTAGTCAAACCAGAGGCATTTCAGTTCCAACACTGCAAACCTTGGACCTGCAAAGACTTGCTGTCTCTGCATGGTGATGCTCAGGTTCAGCAGTCAATGCACAATGCAAGAGATGCAGTGAGAGGGCAAACACCAAGCCTTTGTGAGCCCAGACTGGGTCCACCCAAATTCTGGAGCTCAGAGTGTGCTCAAAGGTCAGGGTCCATTTCATTAGTGAAGAGAAACAAAAGCAAACCTTAAGATCCTTTACTTCCAACTGGTTTTTGCTAAAACCATCACAGAAATTTGCCCTCTGGGGACCCCCAGCCTTCTGCAACCCCCTAAGATCCCACATTAGATCACAAATCATGAGAGGCCAGTGAACAAATCATACACCTGTGGCTCCATTTCAACACACAGTCAGCCCTGGCATCCAAACACGTTCCTGGAGTTATGTTAAAGCACTGATCCTTAAAATAAAATTTCCATTCTGTTTGTCACTTGCTTGTGTCCATTGCTCAGCACATTCAAAACTGAACCTCAGGAGCAGCCCAAGTAATTCTGATCAGTACAAAGATGAAAAAAATTCAACATCACATTTCATTTCCACACTTTTCCTTTTCTATACAAAAAGACAGGAAAACTAAACATAATTAACTGCTCTGCTCATTGAAGAGCTATAGGATCAGGTTCAAATTTGACTTAATTTTTAAGGGTGGCTTGGTGGTGGGGAATTTTCTTTTTCAGCAATAAGGAAAAAAGCGTCTGAAGCCTTGGCCACAGTGAAAGGGGGAAAAAAATCTTAAAATGTACATATATATATATATTTCTGTGTTCTGTGAGGGTGTCAGGTGGAGGGAAACTTCAAGACAGGATGCTGGAATGATAGGTGTCAGCAGGTCATGGCAGTGAATCTAAGATGGGGCACTACTTGGACAAAACCTGCATGAACCTGAGCAATCTCCTCCCACACCTGAATGCCAAGCTGCCAAATATGACAAATGTGACAGAAATTTGAAGTTATTTGCCTCTTGAGTTTGACTGATAACATTATTTAGTGAATATATTTTTCACCTTTTAAGTCACTAAGGTGAAGAACTAGCTCTGTTTTGGTCATATTATTTCAGCTTCTTAGGACACCTTCATGCATAAAATACACCCTGACTGCTCTCCTCCCCCAGAAGGGCCAGTGCATGGCAGTAAATTCCACAATAAATGAACACATTATAATAAGGACAAGATTAACATGAAATTCTATATCTCTGGGCACGTGCACACCTATACTTCATTGCTCCATGATCTCACGCCTCACAAAAAACAAACTGTTTAATTCTGATTTTTAAAGAGCAAAATCATTTGCTATATTGAAACAGCCCATTCATCACATAAAGCATTTGATTCTGTCACCTCAAGTACTTGTTAAATCACTTCCAGCTGCTACAATCAAGGGCTAGGTACTTCCAAGGTCTGACACTTTCTGAGCTCTATTACACCTCTAAGTATGATTCTCCAATCCAATTCTAGCCTTCATAATAATCAAGTGCCCACTCCACTTAACTTCAAGGCAACTAGGGAACCTGGAATTCTCCATATATGCCTGTGTCTGATTTTCAATCAGATCTCTTCAACCCAAGACTGAAAGCTCCTGAATACCAGCTAAGTACTAAAGTGGCATCATTTGCAGCTTGCAGCAATGTCATCAGCAGCACTTCCATTGTTAAGCTCCTGTTTTTTCCAGGTCCGAAGCAGTGTGTTTAGACTGAGGCTGAAATTAAATATACAAGGCAGAACATAGCTGCAAGCATGCAGAGGGTTTGCCAGATAAACAAACTCTGTCTGCTCACATGATTTTCTTATGTGGGTCTTAACTAAGCTGCTGCAGGTTGCAAAAATTATGCAAAAAAAATTATGTTTTTTCTGCTACAAATAGGGATGTGACACATGGCAAACTCTGGGATGCAGGGTTGGTAAGGAAGTGTGACTCTGGCTGGTCATGGGTTGTGATATCAGCCTAAAGCTGAAACAGGAATCTGAGTCATTCCAAAGGAAGCATCATTAAAATACTTAGGATTTTTTCCCACTTCTCTTTCCTTCTTTTTAGGTAGATCATCTATTGTTTTTGACTTTCTCTCAAAGCATCAGCTCCTGCCCACCTCGTGAGAGAGGCATTATTGCACAGCTGTTCCCAGGACCCTGAAATGTTGCTGTGACAGGAGGTGCATTCACATTACCTGAATATTCCTGCATCCCTGAGCAGCATCACCTGTGTTTGCCTGCTTGTGCAAACCTGCAATTCAACAGCCCTCACTGTGCCTTCTTTGTTTTCCAAAGAAAAACAGGAGATTGCTGTTACAATGCCTTGTAGGAAACAGCAAGAAAAGAGGGACAGCAACAGTTTTCCACCAACACAGGAATCCCACTTCCCACTGCACTTCAGTTTTCTCTTCTGACAGAAAAGAGGAAAACTCCAACTGCAGTACACATGACCTTTAGCCTTGCTTTCTCTAGTGCCAGCTAGCAAACTGCTGATATATTTATAGCTTTCATGATAATAAAAAATAAAATGCTTAAATCCTAAAATACCCCTCACAAATGCAGCAGCACAAGGCAGACCATACATAGCTCCATTTTCTATGGTTTGGTGTGCTGTGCTTGGGTTCTCTCTTCCAGTAAGGCACAAAGTAGGTTTAGCACTTTACTGTGGTTAATTCATTCCTCCAACACTTTCAGCTATTAATTCTCTAGGGATTTATAAACCTCAAGTCCCCACTGTGGTCTTTTTATGGGAGAAATTTGTGGGACTCTAGTCTCTGTTTTGAAACTTGTAGGACAATAAGTTTTCATAAAACTGGTCTTTTGCAACACTGTTAAAACTAGACAATCTATTCAATTGTTGTTAGTAGAGTCAGACAGACAAATGGCAATTCAAAAGCTCAAGTTTTTTCAGAAGGTCAGCTTAAACAGGGTCAAGATTTACAAACTTGCAGAAGCATTTGCATTTGGCAAAAAGGTTTTTTTTGTTTGTTTAGTCTGCCTGTTATGCTGCTTAGAACACCTCAAAGTTTTCTGTGGTTTTCCCTGAAAGCGTTGTTTTTAAACTCTGCTTTTCAAAATATTTATTTATTTCCTTGTGTCAAAATCCTCCAATTTTTCCAATGCAATTACCTTAGGAATTTAGTGGCCTAAATACTCTTGGACAAACTTAATCAAACATCAGAACTGATTAGATGAAACATCCTTAAGAAAGAGGACCTTTTCCTTTACTTAAAAAGAAGCATTCCTATACTCTGGATAAGTGAATACATTCAACATGCAAAGCTGAATATACAAAGTAAGTTCACACCAGCTAAAATACAAGGTGTCAAAGAACACTACCAACATTTTTTGAGCTAAAAGCTTTCTGTGTTATGTGAGAAAAGCACCCAGAACACCCTTAAAAGGAAGGCCTTTATAATGAGCTGGGTATTTTTTTCCAGACAGTTGTCAATTAGCACTCAGCCCAACCCTGCTGCTGCTGGAAGAGGCAGTGCTGCTGACTTGGGGAGGGGCAGGAGAGCCCTCGGTGTGGCTTTAATCCTTTCAGACTGGAGTCAGAAATTCCAGATGAGGCACTCCTCACTGTTAATGGGCACTCAAAAGCTGCTCAGTGACAGCAAAGAGAAAGAGAAGCAGGGATATGGACACCATGAAGCACAGATGAGAAGAGCTAAGGTTTGACACAGATGCATCGACTGCTGCTCTGAAAGAAAGGGGAAAAACAAAGCAATATAGCTTTTTCTAGTCTGGTGAATGAATAAATAGAAAATGACAGAAAGTCTTTTGGATGCTTATGAATGTCAAATACTTTTAAGTGGCTGTCTCTCCTTGTCACTTAACATTAAAGAGCCATCTAGAAATACACTTATGCTCAGTCATTTGGTTAGGGACATAAGGCTTTGCTGACTTACAACTTCAATATCAATTAGGTAAAAATGGTAAGGTTGGCTTTTCTTTTAAAACAGCCCCCCTTGATAGTTTATGCATTATTTATAGTTTTTCCACCACCAGTGTGCATTACTTAAACAGATTAAGAAATAGAACTGTAAATTTGTCCCACAAGAAACCCTTTCAAACTCAAGATCTTATCTTTGCCTTTATTATTATTTTTCTTCCTCAAAATAAGTGCCTGTACTGTATATATTCAAAAATACATTTCTCCATAAGGTTTTGCAAACCAAGCATTACAGCATTTTTCTGGTGCATGAAAACAACTTAACAAGGAAAGAACCAACTAATCCTTCCTAAATAGAGATGCGTATTTTGCTTCTAAGCACCAGTAGTAACTGATCAGCAAAAGAAAATCATTATTGTTCCCCATTCTCCTATTAGAAATTTCCATCCTTTCATTTGTGCTAAAATTTAAATTAACTCTTTGATGGCTGTTAACAGAATGAGTGAGCAGAAGTTGGTATTCCCAACGAAAATAAGAACAAGCAAAGACCAGAAAGTCTGTAATTGTATGAAACAGCTGGACCAGATGTCTGAAAGTTGGTTGGGTGGTTCCAATTCTAGCCCAGTGGGTGGAAAAACTGAGGGGAAAACCAAACAGCACCGTTGGTACCCCTAAGTAGTCAAAATTTTCCCCCTTGTAACAGTGAACTGTGCTATTGCCAATCAAGGAAAGGAATTATTTTCAATTACATTTCAACTTTCCCTGTGCCAAGAAGGCATAATTCAGGTGTGCCATTCAAATCTTCCTGTCACTGATTTTTTAAAATTTATTTTTCCCCCTTAAAAATGCTCATCTGCAAGATCAGATGATTTTCCATTGCCCACTCAGGCTCATCTTTGCACTGTAATAATAGCTTTATACTAAAATTAGATCCCAGTGAAGACTTAGGTTTTTCAGGCAGCTGAAGAAATTTTGAAGTCGCTTCAAAAAAAAGCAAACACCAAAGAGAAAACAACCAATGAAACAACTAACCAACAACAAAAATAACCATCCACCCCAAAACACCATCACTCCTGGAAAACTCATATTATTGAAACATTTCAGATTAAAGATAGAGGGTCAAAAGGTTTTTAAGGTAATTGAGACAAAGCACAAGTTCTGCTGTGGTCCTGCACGGATCCATTGTTTTAGAACACTCTAGAATTACAAAAGATTAATGCATAGCATGATGGCAGAATGAACTCCTCACAGGCACCTGGTTACTCTTTCCCTTTTCAATCAGTTCCATTGAAACATAGCAGCACAAACTCATTTGTTTCAAGTTTCTGTGGTTTAGAGTTTGACTGCATTTTGTATTTTCAGGATTTTTAGCTCTGTGCCATGGTTTCAGTTCAGTTGCAGACAGACAGAGGATGAGTAAGGAGCTCACCACACATGTGGCAGGTCTGGCTGTTTGCCATGTGCATCAGAGAATTGAATGTGGGGGTAAATAGGGATGGCAAAGAATGTTCAGTACTGCCACCAACTCATGGTTTTGATGGATAGTGAGATAGCAAAGCCAAAATTAGTCGTAAAGATCTGTGGAAGAATTTCCTAAGAGTAAAATAAATTAAATTCTCTGCACATGGTGAAAATAAGCCCTCCCCTCAGCTTAAAGTGTGATTATATACTAGTTATTATCATTAAGGAACAGGATCTTGGAGCAATTTTAGCTAGTTCAGAAAATAAGCCGCATCAGAGATTACTAGTGATTAAACATGCAGACATTGTTAAGAATGAGTAGGAGAGGAACAGAAAGCAAACCAGAAAATATTGTCATGATATTTAATGAAAATTTAAATATTTAATGCTATTTAATACTGAGATCAGAAATATTAATAAAAGGCTTAAAGGATGCTGTGAAGGGTGATCCTTCTCGAAGGAGGAATAATCCAATATTAAGAAAATAAAAACAAGGGTTTGATATTTTGATCACTAGGCAATGGACATGATGCATTCATCACAATAATTCTTTGCTGTGCTCAATGTATACTTTTGGCTCTTTAGGATCAATCCTTTGAGCTGTATAACCTGATGAAGAGAACTAACCCCACTAAGACACAACAAACAGGAGGGATCAGACCTCCCTGTGCCACTGCAGAGATGCAGGACCATGCACAAGCAGCCCCCTGGGACATTGCTTTCTGCCTTGGACCCTGTTCCATAAAATCCAGTCACTTATGCAGTTCTCTGTTTTCACAGAGCCCTTTGAACTGCACTGCTGAGAAGCCACTGATGAGCAAGGTATTAGAGATCAAAACCAGACTGGAACTGCACACACAGACCCATCATCCATGGAACTTTTGATTGGGAGCTCAACCTCAACTTTTGCTCCTTTCCATTCATTGCACTGGCTGAGGGTATAAATATCCCACAACAAGGCTCAGAAGCAAACCTGAAGGTGAACTTCCTGGATTCTGCCCTTATTTTGACTTGAAAGTGCATCTCAGTGGCAGCCTCTTGCATATGGTACATTCTCATTGAAGTGCTCATTTTTCTGTGTGATACCAAGCACTTCAAAGCACACTCCTCTGTTTCTCTGCTGCTCATTGGCTTCAGCAGTGAACAGCAGCTAGGTTGGGAGTATTATATCTGACTTCTAATTCCATACAACATCAAAGGGACATATGTATATTTTAAAGAATTACAACTAGAGCTGTGCAAAACTTGCCTTACAAGCCCCAAACCTTAGTAGTGTGTTTGCATCTTCACCTTTCTTTATATTATCCTTTTCATGCTCTGTGTTAGGATCACAGAAAATCTGTTGATAGAACAACTCCAATTATCCCAAATAAAACCAAGATACTTTAAAGGTTCAGATAATAAATCATGTCCTTGGTGTTCACAGGCACAGGGGAGACTAACTTCCTTCAGCTAAGAAGGAATACCAAATAATTGCACAAATAATACATGCTTGAAGTTTGTCATATGCTTGGTCTCCTTCCTTTTTACTCTGACTGATCTGAATTCCCCAAAGTTTTCTAATTCTCTCCAAATCATTTGCATGACTACTCTGCCTCCCTGAAATAATGACACAAAAGGACTCCCCACCCTGACAGAAACAACACCATGCAAACCACTTGTGAAGTTTTTAAATGTGCACTTGACATTTTTGAGTTTAGGGATGCAAGTGGATGTTTATGCTGAAGCTGTTTACCCAAAGGCACTTCAGGTGCCCCCATTACTGGGTCACCATGTAGCAACTCCAGCTCCCTCAATCTTTTATGTACTCATGTTCCTAACACCCCAAGGGAAGACAAGAAGTGCTATTATCTCAGGTTTATAATTAGGACAATGAAGACAGGAGAAGCAAAGAGGGTGGTTGATGGAAGTACTGCACATCCTAAGCCTCTTAACCCTTGCCACGAGCAATATTGTGCCAAAAACCCAAGTTCTGTGCCCCAGGAAGAGCCTGGCTCAGCCTTTTCTGTGCTGCTCCCTGGAACACAGCACGAGGCTCCTCTGGGAGCAGCCTACATGCTGCTGCTGGAGAAGGAATCATTAGACATGTTTACTTGTCCCTACACCTAAACCAGAGAGACCTTTCTGAGAGCAGCAGACTGTTCTCAGGCCTGGCTTTCAGGTGTTTGCACAGGGTCACAGCTTTCCTGGTAGCCCATGGCCCTTGCACCTCTCTGGCTTCTGCTCCACACAAGCCTGTAAGTGATGCCCTTAGTTTGTAAATGTCATTTAGGCTCCTGCAGCAGCAGGGCTCCTGGCAATTTTACCTTTGCACAAGTTTATTTGCAGTGAAGGGTACCTGAATCTCCAGTAACCCAAAACCCTGTCCTAAGTGAAGGACAGACCATGTGCATCCCCAACTTGCACACGTGTAGCTTTGCACAGGTATTTAATGTCACTGGATACTTCTGCCCCTGCTCACAGCTCTGACATTCAGAAGGAAGTCAGAGATGAACAGAAAGAGCTTGTTAGGTGCATTTTAAACCACTGACCATTATTAAATACCAAAATTAAAGTGATAAGCAAGCTTGCAGTGCGTTTTAGAATCACAGAA
>WBND01000329.1:79173-105207 GCA_013398595.1 Tychaedon coryphoeus
ATTATGTAATAATAATGATGATGATGACAATAATAATTATAATGACAACAACTTATTCAAGAGAATATATTTTTGCCATCCTCTGCTTCCTCTTCCATCTCATCCCCACCCTGGTTTATGCATTAATATTTAGAACCAGCAAATTTTTTTGATAATCTTGCAGTTAATTTACAATGAGTCAGTCAGGCATCCTTCACCTTTAATGCAAATTACCAGTGTATGTGATTAATGAATTTTTTATTGCTGGCTGTTTACTAGTCAGTTCAAAATACTGGGGAACTCTAAATTAGGTCCCATGGAAATCATGGAATTGTTTAGGAAAACGTAAGTAAAAAATTGTTCTTCAGCTTTTCCCAATGCTGCTATTTGAGGTCACCTATTTTCCAAACTGGGCCAAAAGATTTTCCAGTGACTTCATCAAGTCCTTAAATTTAATTTCCTATTCTGGAAGGAGCTGGACCGGTAAGAACAAAAGGAGAGGTGGCACGGCGCCTGTGGGAATCAAAAAGGTGCTCGCTGAAAAAAATAAATTCCTCCAGGGGACACCAGTGATGGCTTCAGGAGGGGAGGCCTGGCAGAGCCAAGTCAGGCTGGTGGTGGAGCCTCTTTTGTGTCCCTGTGAAAGATGTTGGAACAGTAAGTGTTTATATGGAGCTAAAAGCCCGCTTTGATCTCACCGCAGTGGCGGAGTGACAGCAGCAGCAAACATTGCAGAGTCTGTTTGTCATGATTTGAGATGCTGAGCTTTGGGGATGCACAAGGGGAGATAAAACTGAGATGAAGATAAAGGCACTTATTTCCTTATGGCTACTCCATTTCACTGTCATTACTACAGGAATTCTCAGGCACCAAAAGCAGCATGTTCAGAAAAAGTCATCCTACAGACGCCTATTTTTCAAGACTGTCCATTGCTAAATGAGAAAGACAAGGGTGTACTTTAATTTTTGTTTTCTGCCATTGTTTCACCCTTATTCTTCTTCTAATTTCTAAGGAGAAAAATAAGGAACAAATTCCTATAATTTAATGCTTTGGTATTAAACCAATGGACACTTCTTCTATCCTGTGCTGCTGACAGCTGTAATGGTATCAGTATGGATCCCAGGAAAAGCTGAGGTAAATTGAAGTTAAGGAAGTTTTGTAGCTTGAAATCTTGTGTCCTTTTTAAGTGAAATTATTTTTTTTATCCCTGTTCGTATGAAATCAAAGTCAAGGCTCCTATTCATCACAAATAGGGACCTATTGAGAAGTGAATACTTGGTTTGAGAGACACCAAATAAATACAGGAACTTGTTAAAATAAATTTTGAGAAGAAATATTGCAGATTCCCTAGATTATTAGTCACTTCTGAGTGTCTTAAATTTCCCTTCTAGGGTCTGGGGTCAGGAATCTATCCAGTAGGAGGCAAACTCCATAAAAAGAAAATGAAATCACAAAATTAATCATACATCAGATAACTTTGTCTATTAGGCATTTTGTCTTACCTAAAAGCATTACAGAGAGAGAAAATAAAACAATACAGGATTTTTTTGGGAGAATACAAGTCAAGAATAGAGAAAACCATCTAAGCTTTTATGAGAGGTGGACAAAATACATAATAATTTTCATATTGTTATGGTCTGCTTTCAGCATGAGAAGACTTTAAGTATCTTTTGCATGATTAAGGTACACACAGGTCTTAAAATAGAGAAAAGTGAAATGGTCAAGAGGTGACCTGGAAGAATAAGTGCACAGGCAAAGGACAAAGCACTTCTGTTCATGTCTCAAAGAGACTGTGGTACGGTTTGAGTTTATATCTGTTACTAAGCACAGAAAATTTTGTAAATGCATAATTAGCATGTCCATTTGACAGCCTACATGATCTGCCAGTACATCTGAGGGAAAAGATCAAAGCAAAGAATTCACAGACTCGTGCATGCAACTATGAAGTTACTGTGTGACGTTTTTCAGTTTAACTACAAATTCTACTTGTATGTAAAAATGTCATTTACATTTTTGCAGAAGTTCTTCTAAATTAACTTTCATTATTTATTAATTTAACCTGATGATGTCTTATAATTAGAACTGCTGAGAGATTGACTACAGTGTGGCACTTCCCTATAATTAGAACTGCATTGTTCACAGCTGTAGAAGTTTTTAATGTACTCATTCACACCTCTGGTTGCTTGAGGAATGAAGTGGGTGAAAAGACCTACAGACCCTGAAAATATGGGCACCAGTAAATACATATAACTGTAGTGTTACAAATCTAGGCTAGGAGTAGTTTAATTTAGATGATTTAGATGGCAAATAGTTATTCTGATATGGAAAGAAGCAGTAGGAAAGTGAATGGTAGCCCAGAAGTTGTTAAATTATACATATGGGTTCCTTGGAGGCCTGGTTATATAGCTCTATATATGCATTTTGATATAGGAAATGCAGGGATATAGGATTATTTTGATATAGTGGCAAATGATAGTTGTATACCATAATAATAATTACTGTTTATTTACAGTAATATGAATTACCTCCATTTTATACTGGAATAACAAAGACATAGATCTGGTCACTGACTTAGCCCAACAATCCTTCTAGCAAAAAAGTGACAGAACCAGAGATGACCTCATTCTCTTTTAAAAGGAAGAGAAATCATGGAGTAAGGACATCACCAAACTACATGTTTAACTCATTCCCTTTATTTCATATCAGAAGTGTTGCACTGTGCATCTGGGTCTTTAATGGGCGCAGCAAAGAGAAAAGAAAGATGCTCTGTCCTCACTGACCTCCCTGCCTATGGCAGATCCCTGAGGTGCAAGGCAGGGAGGCAGGGAGAGCAACTTCACTTTTTCAGGAGAGCTGAAACACTGGGATGGCAAAGCAGCAAAACCTTCCACTTTCCAGATGGAGCATTGTTAATATTCCGGATTTGTGGCGCTGCGCTATTTTGAAACAAATAAAGCAAAGTAATAAAAAACCAAGTTTATTTGCCATATGGCTGTTTATTTCTGTGTGCTCCAGCTCAGAGATAAGTAATGTATGGTTTCTCAATATGGCACATCCACACACTCCTCCCAGGTGCATAGGATCCAGCACACCTAGATTAACACAAGCCAAACTCCTTTTGATTGCACTGAACATGTGGCATCGTGGCTTAAGGGATTTTCTCCTTCAGTTGAAGTAAAAGACATGTTTGACAGCCAGCAGAGGAAAAGATACATTTAGGACTGAAAGGATGAGTACAGGGGGAAGAAGCAGGTGGATGCAAAGGCACAAAGATGATGTGGCTGGTTGTTCAACGTTTTCTATGTGAAATTAGTGCTGGGGAATTTGGGATTCTGGCAGTCCTAACAAGCAAAGATTTGTCTAAAGGAAGAGTGAAACGTGAGCAGCAGCATCCTTGGCTCACCACCATCAGGAGATTTGAGCTGATACAAATGTGAGCAGACACAAGTTTCTGGTACCCGTCAGAAAATGGCAAAATCCAGAAATGGCAAAACTTCCAGTACTCCTCAGACACTCACAGGCATGTCCAGGGAAAGAGTGATGCCTGCATTACAGACATTTAATGGCATTTACAGTAAATGCAAATAGCATATATACACATATTTGTATGTATATAAAATACAGAAAGCAATATCTAGCCAATGTTGACTCAATCTCCAAAATTTTCCTTTGCAGCATTGGGCAGCCACAGTGTGCTGGCCTTTCTGCCCTCTCCTATCTCAACACATGCACCTTGAACTTTTCTAAAAAAGTAAAAATAAAAGAAACTTGCTAAGGATCTCTAACATCATGTGTTAGTTAATTTTCCAGAATTTGTCAAAGCAATCAAACCCTGCCACAAGCACAACTTCAGAAGTTTAGAGCATCTCTCTCTGTGTCTTGTAGGAGAGCTATCACAGGTGTGTGTTCTCTGCCCTGCTGCAGGAGGATAAAAGCAGGGCTGAGGATGCCAGTGTTACACTGTAGGTAATATTAGCCTTGCAATAGGACAGTTCCAATCTGGAATGGGTAACTTAGAGAAGTTACTCCTTTCCTTTAACCTTCTTTGGTCCTGATTTGAGGTTTTCTCTCTTGTTTCTAGGACATGACTGAAGTTTGGAGTAGAAACACTACACCATTGCACATAGAGGTGAAGTGCATGTGGACACAGAACTATTTTGGGGGGATATTACCAGTCCCAGCCTCACAGCTCAGTGATGACCATATAATGCTCATGGAAAAGAAAAACAAAAAAGTGTACTGAGAAGCTCACTCTCAAAGCAATTATTCCCACACATCCCCCTGACTGTTCATTTAGGACATCCATTTAAGAAGATCAATGACAACATATAGAATAATTTCAATGACTTTGCAACCAATGACATTCCAACCAAAGGCCCAAACCAAGGAAATAAGGATGTGGGGCCCATAGAAAACCAAAAATATATTTCTGTTTGTTTGCTTTGTTTTGTTTTGATGGAGGTGAGACCTCAGAGCTCCTGCAGGTTTTGCTGTGCAGAAAGTCCTGAGGAGGCATCAAGAGTAACTTGAGGGGGAAAAATGTGGTAGCTCATCCATTTTAATTCTGGATAACAAGGCAGAACTTACCTGCTGGTAGCTCTCTGGCTATTGTGGTGATAGGAACCTCAATACAAAGCACTTAGGTATGCACTTAGTTTTAAACCCAGCAGTAATCCTGACTGAATCCAGACTCTACCTTTGTGCTTAAAGTAAAGCATGTGCTTAAGTACCTTTTGGTATAGGGGCCTTAATTACATTATGTGTGTGAGAGGATATGATAATTTTAGTTGGCTTTCCCAAGAGAGCCTTTATTTAATAAAATAACTAGGTTTAATACTCCACAGAGTCATATGGGAACAGAATTGTGCTCCTCCTCCTGAAGCCCAGTACAGGGTAGACTGTAATTTAATTGTTGGAAGCACAGAAAGTGCTGAAATGCTGTATGTCTTAATATTGTTCTGCAAGAGCATGTTTGTTTCTATTATGGAATACCTTGGGAAACCCCTGTGCAATGCTACCACCAGTTATTCATAACTATGTTTGAATTTAGTGATGTTCTGTTCCAGACTTCAGCTGTTTCACCAGATGAGAGAATGGGAAATGAAGTCCAATTAAATGGAATTTCTTTAAAGAGAAGGGATGCAAAGAAAGCAAAAATAAAACTCATGTTCTTTCCCAACAGAATCACCTGCTCCAGTGAGGAAAATTCAGCACAATAAGACCAAAATAAAAGTGGGGCAGATCTGTTTGCAAATCTGTTTCCTCAAAAGCCCTTATTATGATTATTCTATGATCCTGTTCTGTGTGAAAAGAGCAGCACACACAAGTGGTGAGCAGAGGAAGGACTGGTGAACTCACTGTAGATCCTCAGCCATCACATGGAGGTGTTCATTTCAACCTCTGATTCTCCACAACACATCACCAAAATGTTGCCTGCACAACCAGCTGCTCCCAAAAGTTAAAGGTAACCCTTCAAGGTAATAATTTGGGCTGGGCAACCACAGGCAGGTGGAACCCAAGAACCAGGATGTCACCTGAGCCTTACACTGCACAATTTACTTTGATAGCAATGGAGTCTGGGAGAGATTTTTTCCTATTTTTTGAGTATATTTCAAGTGGTTTTATGTATATAGCATGAGTCTTTGTATAACATTACATTGAGCAGACCAGACCTTCTTAAAAGTAGTTTCCCAGAGTGATTACTGACTGTAGAAAGTACAAACTGCAGTACCTCTTGTGAAACAGCTGAAGCAAAGCTGAGTCATATCACATCAGGATCTGACAACTTTTCGTCACTCTATCGGTTTGCAGCAGCAAAGCTGATTTGGTTAAATGTCAAAGAGCAACAATTTCTACCAGCTGATTAATACATATTTTTCTTTTATGCCATGGACAGGTCCCATGTTAGTTTGACAGCATCACGGTGTACTTTTGCTTAAAAAAGAGTGCTGGGCTGGAAAAAAAACAAAAATATTTTGAATTCATATTAATAAGACACATAAAAATAAAATAAAATAAAAACAAATAAGTAAGAAGACAATATTATATTTTTTGTTTACACATTTATTTTTTAATGGAAAAATTATCTTTTACCTCGAAGTAGAGAATGAGATTTTAGCCCACTCTTGTAATTTAGCATATGCAGCAATTTAGGATTAGGTTTTACAAAGCTAAAGATTAAAAAAAATATCCATTAGAAGCGTTAAGTGTAAGTGGCTTCCAAGAAATTTCTACTCAGTTCTCTTTGGGATTGACTAGCAAAAGAGATTTATGGAGCTAAGAACAGCCTCATGCACCCAAGATGCAGAGTTTAACTCATCATGGTTTGTGGTCAGATGCCACCTTTTGGCCACCAGCCTGTCTGTAGTTCTGCAGGATCAGATATTCCACACATTTCCCAATGCCTGGAATGCAGAGATCCTTTCACTTTCTCACTGAGGGTGGAATGCATTAACAGCAGCGACATGTCTGTGGGGTTTTTCCCAGAAAAGCCAGCAGGTGTGACATCCCCCAGGTGTGCAGTGCATGAAGGTGTGCAGTCCCTTCCCAGACTGCAGAGTAACAGAGAAATTGCTATTTTAATAGCTACATGCCCAGGAGTGTCCTCCCTAAGTGTGGGCAAGCAGGGCTGGCTGCTTTTCCAATCCTGCATTAATGGTTGTGAGGTGTACAAGCCCTCACGCAGGATTTTAGGGGACAGGTGGGATAAAACCAGCCTGGGTGTTAGGAAATTGCAGTTTAAAAAGTGATTTTCAATAATGTTACTATTTACAGGCTTAACCTTGCTTCCATCTGAGTCAGCAGCAGACATCCAATGATTTCAATACTGGAGGCTAAAGCACTCAATACCTTTCAAACTATAAGGTCAGAACACAAATTCTTGATGTACAGACCTCCAGTCAGGAAGAAAAGAGGGGAAGAAATGAAGGTCTGTAACAGATATTCAGAAATTTGAGACTCAGTTCATCAGCATCAAATTTCAATTTGAATATGTATAAATTTCTAAGTGATAGAGGAACTAGGCTGGCAAAGTACATACACATTAGTCTAAACTCAGATTAATTTCAGATACATGTAACAAACAGCACCCAACTTCAATCACTTGCTTAGTTTAAGCATTTGAATGGCTTAAACTTAGCCATATGCTTAAATCTCTAATGAACAGAGACCAGACTGCCTTTAAAAAAAAAAAATTACATTTAGCATTTGCCTAAATACCGATTTAGGCTCAGGGAGTTAAATCTATGGAATAATTTTAATTTAGAAAGACAGAGGTAAAAAGGGGGAGGAAATTCTTTCCTTCTGAGATGGAAAATCAGACAGAAAGGGACTCTGATATTCCATGTAACACCCCCCAGCATCCTCCCCCTTCTATTTTCACTGTAAATAGAAGTTCACTTACTGCCATTCACTTCACAGGAATCAACTAATTTGAAAACTGCTATTACATCTCCCCTCAGTTTTCTGATCTTCAGACTAAACAAGCCCAGTCCTCTCAAATTTGCTTGTAAGACATTTTTCTATGTGTCTTTGATCATATTTGTCATCTTTCTGTGGACTGCTCCTGCTTTCTTCACATCTCTCTTAAAATGTAGCAACTTGAACGGGAGATCAGAGTTGAGGGCTTTACCAGAAAATTGAAAATATTACTTGCTGGGATTTATATGTGATGCTTCTTTTTATACATGGTGGTACAAGTGGTTAAATGATTAATTTATGTACAGATTATTTTCCCTTATAACTCCAAAATAATTTCTGGCAAATCTACTGTGCCCTCCCTCATCTTATATTTGTGTAGAAGTCATGAGTTTGGTCAGAGAGAATAATATTAAATATAGCTTCTTGGCCTGTACATTATTTAACCACCTCTTATTTTTCCAGACTATGATTCTAATTTGCTAAAACTGTTTTGAATTCTAATCTTCAGGGTGCCTGAGAGTTTTCCCAATTGGATATAATCCACAAAAATTAATAAACATGCTCAATTCCACCCTCCATTACTAAAAATGGGGAATAATACCAAGCCAGGAGAGGTCAAAGTATGACTCCTCCTTTTCTGCATTGCTCCAGTGTAACAGAAACCTATTAGTACTGTTTTTTTTTGTTGTTTTTTGGGGTTTTTTTTGTTTTTGTTTTTTGGTTTTTTTTGGGGGTGGGGGTTTTTGGTGGGGTTTTTTTTATGTATATATATAATTCAGTCTTCTAACTGGATGTGCATACAGCACTTGCCCATTTTGCATTTTCTTGGTTTATTTATGGTAACATCTTTCAAATCATGTCAGAATCAGATGGTGACTCAACTACTTCATTCTATGAATGCTGTTACCCTGCCATTGAAGGAAAAGTGATTGGTTTGACAGCTTAGTCTGATGTATCTGTCAGTTGTTACTTATCACTTTTACATCCTTTGCTTACAGGTGAGTTGAGCATTACTCCTTATCTATTTGGCCTAGAATTTCTTTATCTGCAATTCTCCCCTGTTTAAAAATCAGATACTACATTCCCCCATTTCCTGTATTCTAGATTTCCAATCATTCTCTCATTTTCCCACTCACCCGTTCTAGATTATTTCAGAACATCCAGAAATAATAGAAAAAGTTCCTATTTTTCAAAGTAATCTCTAATTTATTCTTCACTTATACGACTCTCATTTCTTTGTGGTGGAGAACTTAACTTTTTTTTTCTTTTAAATGAAGAATGGAGAAAAATCCCCTTGGGAATTCAACACCATCTTTATTATCTTTTATGTAATCCAGTAGCTAATAAAGGAACTAATGGGGGATTCTCCTGGGCAGAATAAAAATTAGCAGAATCTATCCAAAACATATCCCAACAATGTAACCAAAGACACTGAGTTTAGTTTAATATTTTTTCCATACTGTACGGGCACACACCTACATAAATACATAGCTATCAAACTGCATACTGAGCAGTTGTAAAATCAAATTAGTAGGAAGAAGAAATAGCTTGAGAGCTATTTAAAAAACACTTTTCAACATCTGTAAAATTATTAAAATCTTAGGAAAAAGCCTCCTTGTACTTTTTTCATTGAACTGAAAATACAGCAATTGTAGTTCTGTGCCATGTTGTTCTCAAATTATTATAATAAATATTTTACCTGCATTTCTTTTTTCACTTTTTCATCTATTGATTCTTATGCAGAAGTGAAATTTAACATGGTGCAGAAACATCAGATAGGCAAGGTTCCCCTTTGCATTTGCTGGGAGCAATTTATACACTCTTCATCGATAGTTTCTCTACATTCATGTGAATATTACAATTTTTTAGTATGTTTCATAAACAAAGGAATGGTTAGCACATCAAGGATGTGGCAAGGCTCACTTCTCCTAAAACCAGCATAAGATTATGGATTTGTTTTGTTTTGTGCTTGCATCCTGATCAGACTGCTAGGTTGTCTGTTTTTGGGAACTCAGGAGTGATGGCATTGTTTTTTTGGGACTGATGGCAACGTCCTCAGCTGGTTGGAGCACATTGCTATGTGTGTGGAGCTCAGACAATGTCCCTCCCTACTGCTGCTCCTGCTTGGAGGAAGCAACTGGAGATGAATTACTGGTCTTAACTTCCTAATTAAGGAAGAGCTGGAGGGAATACACCATGGGCAGCAGGGAAAAAAAAAAAAAAAAGAAAAAGAAAAAGAATAAAGGACTTTTTTCAGATTTATGCTTCAAATGATTCATGGCTTTCAATACATCATATGCAGTCCTGGTTCAACAAGAGTCTTAGGCAAGTGTATTGCTTTAACTTGTAACCTTTTCAGAAAATGACTGGAAAATTGAGTAGGGTTTCATTTCAAAAACTAAGGACTAAGTGAGGACAGAAGTTAGACCTGAGAGGAACTATGTCTGTTCTACTGTTTTCAACACTTGCTGGGGATACTTTTTTCACATGACTCTTTTGTAGCTGATCCTCTTTAGTGGGAATAAAGATTGATGTGTCTATCACTTCAGAAACAAGTCTTGTTTCACTATGACTTTTACAAGCCTGTGAGATCTAATAAAGTTTGTAGAGATACAGAACTCACAAACAAAATTGAAGTAACCTACCCTTAGCTTTGGTCAACTCCATGTCTACCTGTAAAAATGACATGATCTTACATAAATAATATTATCATACATAAGTAACATCTACATAAGAAGCATTGTTCATAGAACACCACCCCTAAAATTGAAATAAATTAATGTTTTCCTTCTCTTATGTTGTCATAATTTCTACAAAACTAATACTTTTTCCTTCAGAAGGCTTCCATTCAGCCCTACCATCCTACTTCCTCCCTAAAACAGTATAAAGAAATATTTATGACATGCAAAAAGGCTTCCATTTCTAAGGATATGAAATGTGTTCAAGTTCTCATAAGAAATAGAGCATTACACTTGGGTTTTCATTTAAATATGATTTCTGAAAACTAATAAAAAAATTAGAAATGTTGGTGCACAGAAAAATGACAAGTGAGAAAAAAATGCATATAAAAATATCCACAGGATAGCATGAGGAACTAAATGGGGGAAAATTACTTTTGCTTTGGAGAGAGCATTATGTAGGCAAGGCAATTTTATTAACACGGTTGGATAAAATATAAAGGGTTTTCCTAATCTCAGAGACTTCAAAAGAGAATTTTTTTGAGACAATATTAATATCAAAGCCAGTTGTCACTATTATTAAAATGTTCTTTGCTCTTCATGAGTCACAAATGATCCCCTCGACTCACAAAAAGGTACTCGGTAAATTAAAAGCTTTTATGTAACACTCCAACAAAAGTTGAACGACTCCGGAGTTAAAAGGCAACTCTCGTGTCTGTCAGTATTCAAAGTGGTACCCAATTTTTTCCTTTTTTAAAGTAGCAATTTCCTTGGGGCATTTATTCATTTATAGATCTATTAAGAGGCTGATGAGGAAAGGGCGATTAATGGAAAGCTTTGTCACTCTGGGCAGGCAGCTCGTGCCATGCACAGCCCCTCTGGGGGATAAACAGCTCTGTCCATCTGCAGGGCTGGGCTCAGCCTGGATTTATGCCTGTGTGAGGGCATCCCTCGTGCTGGCTGCTTCTCCTATGTCCAAGCACTCCAAAAGAGTTTTCTGAATGGTGTTAGCCAGAGCACAGCTCATCCCTGCCATGGGCTGCATCCTGTGACTCTTAATCGTGTTTTATTGCAGCCTCACACTGCTGAACTTCATGGAGCTCCTCACCCACTCCCAGGATGAAAGACTGCAGGAATGGATTATGGAATTTCCTCAGTGTGGACTCAGGAATACCACACATGGTGTGGGGAGCTCACCAGAATTTGCCCACCACTGGATTTGTGTGGTTGCTGGGTTTCCCCCCACTGGGCTGTGTCTGTCTCTGTGAGGCTGAGATGAGGATGCACTGCTGGTTTTCACTCTCAGATAACCCTGCTGGTGGTACCATTTATCTGTTGTGTCTTTGCCTTGTGGGAAGGTTGGTGCTGGAATGGTGGAGGCAGCTCTGAGAACCACATTTCCAGGATTTTATGCCTGTCCTGATACTGATTTGCCTTTCAGCTGTATCACTTTTCCCCTTTGTGCCTCAGTTTTTCTATTTATAAAATGGGAAAAGAAGTGACGGGCTAAGGTTGAATTAATACCTTTAGACTGCAATAGAAAGGTAATATAGTAGTACAAAGTATTAATTATTATATTATCTCTCTCCTTTTAATGGATTTATATTTAATTCAGTTACAGAGAGACGCTTTGTTCGCATAATAACATTTTCTACTGCCTTTGAGGCTCATAGGAGCAAGCTTGTGGGAAGGAAACTGGTAAGTGTTTGAATTTAGAAATGCTGCTGGTTTCAGTGTATTTAAAATGCTGTTGAAGTCGGGACGATTTAAATGTGTGAGATTTCAAATGTCTCATTGACACACATTGCAAACTCCTTCATTGCCTGAGGGAGCTACAGCAAAAGGGAAAGTTGGAGTCTTTTAGTTTCACAGTTAAGGCAGCTTTTTTTTCAAGTGAGTTAATGATGGAGCATTTGCCTGTGCAGTTGTAACAGAGCAATCTGTCACTGTGAGGAGACTCCTGGGGTGACTACCAAGACGTGTTAACTAGCAGTGGTACCTCCATTGTACATGACCCCGTGCTGCAATGTATTCCTGCCAGATTCCTGAGTGAGAAATGGGAACGGATTCGTGTTTTGAGCAGAGCACAGGCCCAACTCAGCTGGTAGAAACTGAGGGTAAGGCTCTGCTGAGGGCAGTGAGCTGAGGGTCTGACCATGCTCTCTGTCTGCTCTTGCCCCCAGCGCTGAGAGGGGTGCTGAGTCTCTCATCTGCTGTGTTTGTCACACCAGTGTCCCCTCCCTGCACACCCTGCCACGGACACACTCTAAGTGCAGCTCATTGATCTTTACCCAGCCTGATGGCAGATACAAATCTGCTGCCACTGCACCTTATGCTAATGCTCAAACGAAAACAAATAGCGTGCACTGAGGCACACCAGGCTGCACTCTACCTGCATTTATTTGGGAGTGTGATGCTGAAACCAGATTCTGGGCCCATCTCCACATCTCAGCTCCAGAACAGCAGGAGATTTTCAGGTGTGTGAATTCCCCCACGTTAGGGCTGATTTTCTTGGCAGAGGAACCAGGATCTCTGGGCTGGAAAAAGCAACCAAGTGGTCTGATAAAATTCTTGCCCTGTGCATAGGAGAAACAGCACCATAGTTTACTCCTGTGGTTTGTTCAAGGTCACATTTTGTCATACATGAGACTGGAACAGTCTTTCAGTTATGCCAGATAGAACACAATTGACTTGCACTCTCCCATTCATGTCATCCATGAAGATTGAGCATCAAATTGGATGCACTGGACATTTGTAGTGCAAAAAAAAAAAATCTAAGTGAAACCAGAGAATTGGTTTCCTAGCTTTCCACCTTCATTCTGTATGTGATACAATTCTCAATGGAATATGGCTGGAAGAAACAAGTCTCAAAAAATATGCAGTGATATTCTATGTGAAAGTTTCTATTTCAGAGCCATAATTTCAGCTGATGTCTATGTCCAAATAAAAAATAAAAAAAATATGAGTAAACCAAATCCAGTATATCTCATATACTCCTCCAGCTCCCAGAAGATAACATATACTATATATCTAACACATTTTTCTGGATTTGGAACTGAAACTCTGGAATCACAGCTGCTGATTGTGAATAATGTTTGAAATGAGGAATCCAATGCCTGGCAACTCTTTCAGTGAGGAAATTCTTCCTCATGTCCAACTGAACCTTTCCTGAGGCCATTTTTAGTCCTGTTGGAAACATAAGGGTGTTCTCCTGTCCTTGCAAAATGAAACTCAGTCTCAAGAGATTCTGTGTGGGATCATATCTACTTTGTTTCTGTCAAGATCCTCTCAGGACTGGAAAGTGATTTTCTTTTCATGTCACACAGCTCTACACCCAAATAAATTATTTGCTCCATTATTTGTACAGAAATTAACAAAATGCCATTTTATCTGGAATTTTGCCCCACATCCTCTACACATACCAATCTCAATGAATTATTTTTCTTTCCAACCCACTCTTAAGAGTCTGCTCTAAACTTATTTGTCCCTGTCATCCACCCTCCCCAGTCCTTCCCCACTAAATGAAGATGTTCCCAAGACAAGCTGCTCTTCTGGTGTTCTACCCCACCCACTCTGTGTCCCTACCTGAGTTTCTTTGTGGCCCAGCAAGGGACAGCACGTGCCATGGCTGATCTGGCACCTTGGGCTCCCTGGCTGATTGGTTTGCCAGCCAGCTGAGATGAAGGAGCAGGGATGACTGCTCTGGTCTCTGATTCTCCCTCAAGGGAATAATTTAAAATTGTTCTCTTCTACCACCATTTGTGAAAAATACCAACTGCCAGAAGACCTGAAGGAACTAAGACCCCTATGCAGCCTAAGATTTGACTGAAGTTGCCTCATAGGTGTGATTGACAAGCAGATCAAGCTATTTTAAACCAGATTCCCAAGAAAAAAATATCAAGTTGTAGTATGTTTCAGTGAAACAGACTCTGAAGAGAAGACCAGGAACTTTTATAATTTTTCCTCAATTTTTTTACAACATCTTTAATCTGACATATCTAATTGCACTCTATGTGTTCTGATACAGAGCTGGTAGAGGGTATTTATTTTTGTAAGACTGGGTATTAATGGGCCCTGAACACTGCTGGGACTTCCAGATGTCACTGTAGTAAAACTAAGTAAAGGTAACCTTATGAAACTTTTCTCTGAGCTGTAGCACATTCCCACACCTGCAGGGAACAAAGATACTGAAGGTGCATTACAGAACTACCTTTTTCTGGTATCCAGCCTAAACCTGCCCTGACTCAGCTCCATGCTGTTTCCTCAAGTCCTGTCACTGGCCACGAGTGAAGAGATCAGTGCCTGCCCCTCCTCTTCCCCTCACAACCAGGTCTGCCATCAGTCTCTTCTGCAAGGAAAGAAGAATCTGGGATGGAAAGAAAAGCAGCACTGCAGGGAAACCTGTCCTGTGTCTATCTCCAGTTTTCCCAGTGTGAATTCTCTCATCACTCTGGATGTGCACATTACCTGGGTGTTAGGCTTAGCTTAGCCAGCAAAATCATCCCTGCTTGTGCAAGAGCAGGGCCACTTAGTGCCTGCTCACAGACCACTTGGTTCAGGCTATCTTGTGTTCTAATGAACATATCACAGCAATAGCTCAGAGCTCCCCATATTTCCAAAAAGCATATGTTAAACAATGTAAGCAAAGAGAAGCCCTAACAGGCTTCACTCGTCCTAACAGTCCATCTGTTTCCCACTCCCCACTGAGCACATCTCTTCTCCTGGTTCCCTTTCAGGTGCACTCTTACCTTATGTAACGTGCTTTTTATTGGAGATTCATGCTGTGACCCTGTCAGAATTGCTTCAGCAGGGGTGACCTCGGTAATGACTGTCCACAGCCTGCCAAGCTAAGTTGGTCAGTGTTAGCTGATTAAACTTTTAACAACATCCCCTGTGCGATAAAGGGCAAAATGACAACTTTGCCCATCGTCAAGGTGTCTGTATAATAAACTAATTAGTAAACCACACAGTCTGTGGAGCTTTTAATGAGTGCTATCGTCTGGCCTCTGTAATAAAAACCCAGCCTGCCCCCTTTTGGGATTCAATTAAGGCACAGACTGTCATATGCTTGGCCTGGCTGATCAATGAATCCATTCCGACCTTTGTCGGAGCTGTTTGCAAGGTCACTGGCAGTAGGGAGGGAAGCCAGCCTGGTGCTGGGGAGACAAACCCAGCAGCACCCAACAGGCACCAGCATCAGCTGCTAATGTCCTCCTTTGACATCAGCAGAAGTTTCTCTCACACAAAGGTTAGCTGAAAGAGAATGTGGCAATATGCATGGATATAAAATTTAAATGTATGGACACCAGTTCTTCTGGACAGAAAGGTTTTCCTGTTATTTAAAAGCTTAATAATTCTTTCACAGCTGCATATACCTAGACACCTGTGGGGTTTTTAAGTACCAAAATGTGCTATCAAATGTTTACTCTCTAAGCTGTGTTTATTGCTGTGATCCAGATACACAAACAAAACAAACACAATAGAGTAGCCTTAGATTATACAAAGCAGCCCCCTTTTCAGGTCCTTGCATGCAAATAATATTTATCACTATACAATTCCAGAAGGGGTTTATAGCACTGAAATAATTTTTATCATGCTCCATTGTAAATTTACAGGTAGGAATATTTCTTGGGGGGAAAAATAAAAATTGTCAGACAGGCACTGACTCAATGAGATACTCAAGAGCCATAGTGAAGGTATCTAAAAGTAAGGACTTCAAATTTCAGTCCTTTCCCCTCTGACTTCCACCCTCAGAAGGATAAACAGCAGAGGCCAGTAGAGAGAAGACAAGACCTTTGGTGCCATTATCACCTGTCCGGAGCAGTGCTGAGGGTACCTGAGCTCAGGCAAGCTCTGTCCACAGCCACACTGCCACCACAGCTGAGCCAACGATGCACTTGGTTTTTATTCCTGCTGTAGGAGCAGTCTGGAACCTCCAGACCTCCCAAACATCACTTCCTACAGCCAACAGGAAAGAACTGTATCTGGATGGAGTTTATGGGTTCTGCACAGGTGAGAGCACTAACCTTCAAACAGTGGGCTTTCTCTTCTGTCCTCTTCTTTTTTGAGTTGAATAATCTCTCCTCTGCCACCTCATAGTATTTTATAGCCTGGGGGATAAGGAGGTGTCTGAAAGGTGATTTTTAACTGCTGTGATGCAAAGAAAGGGAGAAAAGAATCTGGTCACAATTGTCCTGCTGATTCAGAAGCTGAGCAATCTCTGTAGGCAAAACCCACTTGAATTTCTATCAAGAGATCAAGTTCTGTTCGTCTTTAAATACCAACAAAGCAGACACACGAGGTGATTACAGTGGTACAATAGGGATGCCTAGTATTTGCATTCCTGCTATTTGCATTCCTGCTATTTGCATTCCATTAGAAGTGGAAAACAATGGAAATGCGGATCTTTGCCTTTTCTAATGTAGGCAAAATAGCACTTACCTGCTCACCCTTGACTATTCAGCTACAGCAATCAGGCAGTTTACTTAGTTATCTAACAAAAATTCTAATAGTATTTTTAAAATTATTATTCTTCATTATCACTACTCCAGTGACTCCTCTGCCTCTCTGAGTCTCTTCCTATTTTTCTCTGGCACTTCTGCATGTAACCAGTCTTGCACTGCTTACAGGTTGTTCCTACCTGTACCTCAGCTTCCACTGTGCTCCTCTCTTGCCAGAGCTGTTACAAGTCACAAAACCCCCCAGATATTTAAGACATGTTTTAAGTTGTGCCTATATGGTCTTACCAACCTCAAGACTCTAGACATATCTATGAGTGTAGCAGTAGGTCATATGCACTGGAAAAAATGCTCAAAAGTTTTCAAAGAAGAAAAACGTTAAAGAGGTATACATAGATGTAAAACAAATCTAAGATTTAAAAAGTTTTTCATTAAAGAATAGCTTAAAACATTCTGTGTGCTATTCTCTCTTCCATTCTGCAACAAGAATTTAAAACTTTGAGAAAATAAACCATATAAAATAATTAGTGCTTCATTGCACATTTTCTGAGTTTCCCAGCTGTGGCTTTATATGAGCTGCTCATTTACAGCCCTAAATAACAAACATCATACACTTGGATGCTATCAACCTAATTCTTACCAGATGAGCAAAGGTGTTTTGAAAAGTTACTGGCCCAGACCCCACATGCAAATCTCATAGCTTTACCAAGGAAGTTACTGTGTGCAATCTAATTAGCTCTTTTCTGTGGTTAAATTTACTTTTCCTTGGGTTTGCTGATGGCTGGAACAGGATACTCAGATTAATATGCAAGAAGGCACCATGAAGTTCAATGACTTGTGCCTCACCTAAAAGTCATGCACAGACTTTGAGCAGTTTGACTTTTTGGCTGATGGAATTACCATGAATACTCATCTGCACCCACTGCTAGAGATGGGAAGAAGCTGCTGTGAATGCAGGTTTTCATTGTATTCAATCATCATTCACTGTGGATCTTTCCTCCCCAGCCCCATGAAAACCAGCTCTTCTTCCCAGCTGAATTAAGTGGCAGATGACCGAAAAATATAAAATTTCTGGCTACCCTTTTCACTCACATTGAAGAATAATGGAAAATATTTTAGGAAAACTCTCTGAAGAGGCATACTAAAGATCAAGACAGTAAAAATAAATATCCCATAAGCTAAATCTCTCTTTTTTTATGCTTTGCAGAGGAATTTTGCATCAAACCTTAAGCAGCTGTGACTGTGCAAGATGTGGTTTATCCACAAGGGCCCTCTGTGCACAGAATACAGCTGGGACAGGCAAAGCAGCTCCAATTACATTTGATCACCAGCATGGGAGGTGTGATGTAGGAAGGAGGCATGGCAGAGCATCCTGACTTGAGAGAGGACAAAACAGCTAAATACAGATCAGATGAAGTCTTGTAGTTTGTTTGAGAAGGGCTGGAGAGGCCTGGCTGGAGCTGAGATGGTCAGGGACTGTGCAGGTCTGGGGACAAGCAGCACCTGGCTGTCACTGCAGTGACTGAAACCTCATCTGCTGATGCACAGTATCTTCCTTTTCCAGTGCTGTATTCCTGGACAGACATGCACCCTGAAGAGCCAACATTTGATAATAGCCTCTTAGGTGGAAACCCAAACATTCCTGTGAATATTCATAACCATTTCTAATTTCACCTGCGTTTGTTAATTTGGCACCTGAGTGGCTCTCTAGTTCAGAAGCAGCCATGAGAATTGCCCATGAGTTTATCTGTCAGAAGGCTGGTGAATTGATCAATTTTGAGTATGTCAACACAAAGATTTTGCTGCATTTGTTTTCCTTTAAATGGATACTGAGCAGTATTTGGTATGAAAGGCTCATTGGGAAACTGTAGCTAGGTAAAAAGCCAAAAAAAAAAAATCATCAGAATAGTATAAAAGAATTAAAACTTTAACAAACTCTTCACTCTACTATTTAAAAAATTAAAGCTCTGAGAGAAGGCTGCTCACATGGATTTACTGATCAAATCAGGAAGTTGAACTTTTTCTTAAGTCAGCTACTGCTTCTTCACAAGAAAGCTTCAGATTTTGCTACTTGGGCTTCAGTATGAAGGGAACACTTATAAGAGATTAATTTCTTAATCAAGGTTTTATATACAATTCTGATTTAGCATTCTTGAAATTTCACCAATCATAGTTAAATTATATTCATCAGTCTGCTTTTTAGCTCCTTCAAAATAACTCTAAGTACAAGAAGCTGTGAATTTCTAAATCTTCAAGAATAAAAGACTGCTGAAAGAAGATTTGAGCTCTGATTTTCAGTGGTTTTATCAACTGGAGTACTGGCAGTTGCCTTTCTGTTGTAAAGGGAAATGCCTTAGAAAAATTGATCGTTTTAACTTCATACCACCTCAAAGATCCTATCGCCCTCATCCTTTTAAAATGGAGATACTAAGACTAGATTTTTCACAGGTTTGACAACATTTTTTCTACTTCTGTGCTAAGGTGCTGGAGGCTTGATTTTAAAAAGTGCAGAACATCAGCTCCAGCACACATCTGCAGCTCAAGAAGCTGCTCAGTGGCCCCATGGAAAGGTCATGACCTGCAGATGCCCTTCAAGCACAGCCTTGGTGACTTGCCCAAAGCCAGCCAGTGAGATATAATTACTGCTGAAACAAGAGTTTGTGACATGGAGAGTTTTAAAAATGCTATTATGTGTTTGTGTTGTGATAAAACTGAAAAACACTATAAAGAGTAGGTCACCTCCCAAAGACATTTTCTTGCTGCTGTCCTAGTTTTCACTTACATTTTTCCTCCTGCATTTAGAGCATTATGGCACTCGTGGTAGTGGGAGATGCACAGCTCACAGGAAGATGCTTGCCCAGAAATCTAGGTTTTGCAGAGGATTTATATCCCTTTTGACCTCTTGCAGGTTCCAAGCTGATCCAGTGGGGCACTGTGATCTAAGACAGCATTTTAGGACACAATTAACTTACAGAGAGCTTAAAATGGCACTTAAAATCAAACACTTTGCATTCAAATATATTTTTAAGTGCTTTCTCCAGAATATATACCAGGTTCTGCATTATCTACATCTAGAAGTGTTTTATGTACCCCTCTAGATAAGGGAGGAAGGGCACTGCAGAATATCCACATCATAGAAAGCAGGTGTGTCTCTAAGACAGTCACACATTTTTTTTTATTTTTTTTTTGGGATGAGCAGAAGGGAAAGAATATTCTCTCCAGCAAGCCTTAGCAGTGTCACTTGCACGGCAGGGCAAAAGGTGCAGATCCCAGCTGCATCCCAGGAAAGCACACAGAGTGTGCTGCATTCCATGAACCTCATTCCAAAGGTTTTCCCAAATCAGGGCCTCGAGAAGGAAGTTTCCTTGTCCTGCCTCTGGAATGACCGGGAGACTTTTCTGGGATTCTCTCCCATCTCGTGTTTAACCACTCTCACTTTCTCCTGAGCTTGCTCACAAAGCCTTTATCTTATTTGTCAATGTTTGATATTAAAATAAAGAAAGGTATTAATCTCTGCAGTGACCTTTCTGCTTTATTTCTCCTGGAAGGGGATGCTGCATCTTTTGTAAGTAACTTCAAGGCAAGACATTATGCGGTGTTCAAACATATGGCTTTTATCCAGTTAATCATTGTGCATTACCTACTTTCATCAATGCTCAGAAACTTAATTCCAGGATTACTCATTCCCCAAAAAACCCAAATAAGAAAATCAGAAGAATAGACCCAAACAATAGAACTTTTATACCAGGATAATTAGAAAAGGAACCTATTACCCAGGATTATAATTACTGACTAACATATTAAATGACCTTTAACATTTACCTTAAGCCCCAGATTTCTAGAAAACCAGAAAGGTTATGAATGCCATATTAGTAATCTTTAATCTTTATTACTGCTGTGGACAGAATTTTAATGATTTTTAAATAGGCAGCGGTCACTAACATATCCCTATTAAAATAAAAAAAATCTCATAAAAAATTAAATGGATTAAGACTTCAAATGTACCATCATCAAAAGTATTATCTAATTATGGAGTTCAGTGAACAGGCCAAGTGAAATGGTTGGTAATATTAGTTACTTACCACATGGGAATGCCCGGGATTTATGCACAAATAGATTCTGCTTCTGTTGCAACATAGTAATTAAGAATTTGTCAGGGAAATTTGACCCTCTAGGGTAGATATTACTTTGTAAAATAAGAATGGCAGAGCACTAGTCTCCTTGCTGCACATAATTTAACTTGATTATTTATACATCAAAGGGAGTCTGCAGTGACTGCAGTATAATATTTAAGTAGAGGGATATTAGAGAAAGAAGCAGCTAGTGAAATCTTTTTCCCAAATCTCCGTGAGAAAATAGAGGAAATTTTCATAAAGCATTTCATTTTGCATATAAATTGGTGCCTAGATTGTGCCTGTGAATTTACTGCTGTCAAATTTAATTTTTCTTTAATTCTTCAGGCCCAGATGTGAAAAGCTCAGTGTGCAGGCTGCAATTTTCAATGCTTACAGGTAGCACCCGGATCGATAATGTGTCTTTATGAGAAATTACCGTTAATGTTATTGAGTATGCATTTTGCTTTATAGGATAATAAGGTAATACGAAATGCCAATTCATTCATTAGGAGAAAGCTAAGTGCTTAAATGAAATGGGTGACAGGTCTAAAAAAAGATGTAGTTGTGGGCAGGAAGTCAGGAATGGATTTTTAATGACCTAATACCAAAAGGTTTTTACCACTTATTTGCATTTGCTTCCTATAAACAATATTAACTTTAAAATAAAAGTGCTTGAATATTTAAATTGCAGTAAGTGATTCCACTTGAAGAGGCTATTTGGAAACGCTGGGTTTCTGGGAAACTCTGCCTGGCCTTTTTGAAGACTACAATGTGAACTCATCTGGTATAAAAATTAAAACAAAACTCATTTTAATTGACAGGCATAAAATAAGCATATCGTGAGTATGGCCAAAAAGCCAGAGGTAAGTATGTGAAAAACAAACAAAAAACTTTTTTAGCTCTTTGTTCAAAGTACAGTGTTCTGCCAGCTCAGTACAGTAAAAATAGCAGGTATTGAAAATAAGGCAAAAAGAGTTTGTCAAGAGAAAAGAACCCAAACTAAACACAGATCCCATTGTTATTGTTCAAGACTGCAGCCTCCTAAGAGTACAATATTAAAAAAACAAACAACCAAAAAACAACAAAACAAAAAAAAATTAACTGATTTCCAGATACCTTCAGTGTCTGAAATCATGCCCACAAACAAGGAAGTTAATAGACTTTTTGCAAAACCTCACTAGGTTCTTTTTCCCCCCAAGTCCTCTCTCACTTCTTGGAGTTTTACAATTTACAGTGATTTGTTTGCCCTTCTTTTCTCCGGACTGGGACCCCACAGGTGACCCCTGGGGCACAAAGGGACTCTTCCATCCTGATGCTGTGAGGGTTGGAGCCAGGGGGAGGTTGGTGCCTCTCCAGGGACAGGAGCAGAGCCTTCAGGACATGACTTGCCTGGCTGGGAGCAGAGCTGGCTTTTCCTGGAGCAGAATTCCCTGTTAGAGACATGGCCCCGTTCCCTGCTCCTGCCCACCACGGAAAGCCTCCACCAGCCAAAGCCTCCTCCAAACTTCTCATGGAGAAATCCCAAGTCTTGCCTTACTGATATAATTTATTAGGATGTAACACAAGTCATGACAAGGAAGTAATTCACAAGCCTGGCCAGGGAAAAGCATGTCCAGGTTCTCCAGTTTTCCCCACTCCCACTCCAAAATGTTATTCTAATTACAGCTAAGGATAGGAGTAGCTTAATGCTAAAGTTTCCTAGGCTGGTCATTTTTCTACAGAGATACAGGGACCTCACTTCCACTAAAAATGATGGCATTCTCTTCAATTAGATCAGAATTCAGAATTCCTCAACAATGATTTTCCTGAAGTTTTCATTTGGTCTTTTATGAACCTGACATTTTTGTTCTTCAGCAGTAAATAAGACACTTTACTTACTATTAACACCTTAATACAGCAGTTTGAAAGCAGGCAGCTTTATATTTTTTTTTCCCCTTTGGAATAGCTAACATTGTAAAAACAAAGGATAGATACCAGGAAAAGCTTTAAAGTTTTATTTTTATTTCTACTTTAACTTGGCAATGGCTGCTTTGCCTAAACTTTTTTTTTAAACTTTTATGTAGGGCTCTTTTTGCCATTTTTTTTTTTTTATTCCCTTGACCTTCAACATCTCAAACTACAAAGAGAGGACTTTCTCTAATGCTGTTTGAATATACTGTATTTCTCTTTTAAGGAGCCTTCCACTGATTTTTATCCTTCAGGGATCAATGGTTGCCTCAGTTCCATAATCTGACAAGCTATAGAGAAAGCAGAAGGCCCCCACTTCTGGAGCCATAAGTGTTAACGTGAGATGGCAACGGATGTATTTTCACACTGAACTCACAACAGCCTAAGGAGAGCTTTAAAGTATCTTAGCCTAAGTCTCTCTCTTTGGGAGGACTGAGATATGAGAGGAACTTCAGTATTACTGTTAATCTGTATTACAAAAGCACCTAACAGCCTCTGCTGAGTTCAGGGCCCCATTAAAAGCAAGGATGGATAAAGCTGGTTCAAATATGTGCTCATTTCAGCATAACCTATGAATGTCTTTGCTTTCTGGTAATGTCTGACTTTTTTCCACAAAACTCTTGTTAAGTTTGGAAAGAGGGGGGAAAAGGAAAATGGAAATGCGGATTCGTTACTGAATTAAGCACTGCTCATTTTGCTGCAACAGTTACTTGGAAGAAACAAAATTGAATGCTGTAATACAGCATAGTATGTTGATTTCTATTTTGATCAAAATAATCTACACATCATCACACAGTTCTCAGAGCGACTCCTTCCCCAATGTCTCCCTGTGGTTTTTTGCCTAGACCACCAACACTTCCTCTTGCTCAGTCACATACTATACAGAGCTAACATTTTAATTTTCTTCAGTGTTTCAGCACTGTTTGCTTTGTTTCACTGGCATCCCAACACCTTGAACATTCCTACAGACTGAGAAAACAGGCAGGGGTGAGCCTGGAGCAGCATCCCACAGAGGGACTGTGTAAAGGGAGGATGGATGGGTGAGCTGAGGTGTGGTGGAACAGCAAGCTGCCCTCCAACACTGGTCCTCCTCCAAAAGAGGCTCAGAAACCTGGCTGGAGTCTCTGGGTTCTATTCTCAGAGGGAGAGCAGCCATCAGCTGCCATAATTCAGTTTATACTGCCAAGTGTGCAAGTCAGGGAAGGGGAGATGGGCCCTTGCCACATCTTGTTCTGCCACCTTTGCACCGCCTCTAGAATGTGCTGACTCCGAAAATCAGAGTGGCACCAGAGGGACATTGAGAATTTAACAGTCCTTTGATATATGCCAGTGTTCACACTGGGATGGTACAACACCATTTCTGATTTGTTAGAATTGATGCTGGAGTAGAACAAGTACTACCTAGGGTTTAATGTAAAAAAATTAATGGGATTCAGAGGGAAGATGACAGAATATATTCACAATGAGTCATATATTTATGTCCATATTATGTAGAATATAACAACATATTGCAACCAGAATGTGATAGGTTTAATTTACATATAGGCTTCTAACTCCTGCCTTCAGTACTCAAACTGCATGGGAACTCCAGGCACTCAAATTTCTACTTCTATCATCAAATGATATGCTAGCCCTTGGCTGGGAGTGGATATTAACCAGACCTGGCAAAAATGAACATCCATATCAGCAGCAGACCCTCTGTATTTTCTTACTTTAGGAAAGAATTTCACTGCCTCCCCACCTCTCTCCTGTGGAAGAGCAGGCACTGCTCTCTACTTCTTTGACCTTGCTTGCTCTGTTTGCACTTTCAGGAGCATCATCCTCTGCTGCAGCCAGGGTTTGACATCCCAGCTCACTCCAGGCTGCTGTGGACACCTCGTGGGTTCTCCTTCCCACTGCAAGTCCTATGGTTTATATGTCACATCCAAACAGCACTGCTCTGAAAAACTCAGATATCTTCTAGCAATCATGTAGTCCCAGTGAAATAAAGGAAGCTGAGAGAATGGGTATTTACTCCAAGGAGTTTTGGATCAGACTTTTGATATGCTTCTCTTCTATACATTGTCTATAGCTCTAACTTATTTACAGCCAATTACCAACAGCAGCAATTGCAGGGGTTACTGATGATCTACAAAGTGCAGTGGATAATCACTGAGATAAGATGTTCCCCTCATCACAGACATCTGTGTAGCATTGCTGCATTGCTACTCTTAAAGTGGTTGTGTAAATGATTTCTCTCAATAATCTAGTAAGTGATTTGGGATCTTTCTGAATAAATGGATTTCTAGAGCACATGCATTCCTTCTATTGTTACTTACCTTGAGTACTGTCACACAGAAATGGAGATTCTCTGTGTTTATTTGGTTTTGAAATAATATATAATCACTACAGTTATATCTCAATCCCATCTTGGGAAGCAAAGCACTATCTGCTAAAATACATTAGGCAAAAGTATGCAGACAAATGCATCCAACAGCACCCCACCACAGACAACAAATTCCTCTTGTCCTTTAAGAATGCAGGGGTGTGTGGTTTTTTGTTGTTGGTTTTTTGCTTTTTGTTTGTTTTTTTTTTATAAAAAAAGCACCTAATCTCATATAAAATATGTCAGGAGAGCTCCTCTCTCTCATTTGCACAGTCTTTTCCTATATAACTCAGTCTCTTCATATATTCACCTGTTTGGACATTGGATGCAGTTTCACACAATCCTTTCCTAAAATGAGGCCCACATTAAACATATTTTCCCTAAATTGTTTCTATCTCCTATGTGTAGTTAACAGAAAACGGTGCAGCTAGTTTGAGTATAATTATCCATAATTTGTTGAGCACTGATGGCATCCATCATTCTTCTGGCAGGAGCAAACTTGATTCCCACACCAAAAAGCTTATCAACAAAAGCAAGGAAATTTATAACTCATAATAAAAATATGAGCACTACATACCTCCCCAGTAATATCTGTGGTGAATTTTGACTGATATTTGGCCTGATTTCCTAATTTAGGCCAAACAAGCTTCATATGCTAGATAAATTCAAATTTAAATCCTGACATTAGCTTATAATAACAGCATTTAAAACATGTGAAGCCTGGGAGTTTCAGTGAGGGGGAAGAAGTCTGTTGAGCTAATTAAATGCTCAGTGTATGCTGAAAATTTTGAGACAGCAGTACTTATTTTTTTCATTGTTTTTAAAACCAGAAGTAAAGATTATACAATTATGCATTCTTACTCTTTCCTGCACTTGTGTGTTTATGTCTACACAGCCACTTAACATTTTATATTCACGTTGTAGCCAACTTTTTCAGTGGGGTATTGCACAATTCTCTGAAGGAATGTTTTCACCAATGATTAAAACTTCCAAGCACTGTCCCAATGCAAATAAATATGAAGAGAAGAGAAGAGAAGAGAAGAGAAGAGAAGAGAAGAGAAGAGAAGAGAAGA
>WBND01000329.1:105292-145757 GCA_013398595.1 Tychaedon coryphoeus
ATGAAGTTCATTAAAAGAAAAAGAAACTATTTTAGTCTAAATTTAGTCTAAATTTTCCGTAGGTACCAAGGTTCCTTTTGTCCCTTCTGGTTTGGTATTTTAGTGGTTTTAGGGATTTCAAGGGATTTCAATGTTATTTAATGTCTGTATATAACAAGGAACATGGTGCATTATAAAAGACCCATAGATGTGGCTCTTAGGATCCTGGCAGTGCTGGGTCAGTGGTTGGACATGGTGATCTCAGAGGTCTCTTCCAACCTACATGATTTTGTGTGTGCATATTTACTAGGTTAGTGCTTTTCTAATGATCAGTGAATGAATCTGCATGAGACCACAAAGATTATCAGCACCTAACCTACCACAGAAAAAAAAAAGATTATGTTGAACCAAGAGTTAATCTAAAAATCCAGGAAACTCTCCTTCATTTCAGGGAGGAAATAAGCAGAAAGTTCTCATCAAATTTGTACCCTCTGAAGGACAGTGAAATCACTCTCACAACATCATAGCTCACTTGTGGTGTCTAAATATTTTCACTTTTAGTCTTGCACTTGTCTTAAAAAGCTGAGATTTTGTCCTTTCAAACAAGCACCTCAAGGAAAGAGGCAGTGGAAATGAACAGACAGAAAAGAGACGAAGGAAAGCCAATTTTTCCACTAAGACAAAAAATTCATCTTGGCCTCAACTTTCTTCTTTTTTTAAAATAGCTTCTCATGTGCATGAAGTAACATAATTATTGTCAGTAAGCAGGAGTCATTGCCTTAATAATTGGTGCACCAGCAAGTCTGTAAGGCCTCCAAGTCCTCTCCCAATCTCCATCTTAACAAAATCTTAGTTAGATTAATAATAATGCCTGGGGATTCTGAGCTAAGCTTCATTCAGTCTTACAAAATTTAAATTCAATATGCAATTCAGTGGCAAATAAGTTTGCAAGATGCCACACAGTTTTCAGTTTGTGTTTCAAGAAACAAGAAGCAATAGGTAGAAGGTGAAAAATGCACAATGTAGTCTCTCTCTCTCTCTCTTTTGCACAACAAAAAATGTGAGAATTTGAGACAGCTGTTAGTAGTCTCAAGCAATTTTGTGAGCAGGCCTTGTGGGGCCTGACTCTTCAACAACCAAGAAAGTGCACAGATCATTTTTAGTGCCATTTTCTCAGTTACTCTGGCTAGAAGGAATGATGCTGAGAGGTTTGCTATGTATTACTCAGGAGTATCTACTTTTGAAACTGGACAGGGCTCAGAAACATCAATAAAACATGAAATAGATGTGTTTCCTTACCTCCTTAATGCTACAGCCCCCAAAGCATCATCCTGGTTTTAGGTGAAGGGTTGATTTGTGTCGCCTCCATCAGCATTTTTGTAGATTTGCTTTCATGCCTCCTCAAACCTTTTCTCTTTCCATCTCACCAGAAAACAATCACAGAGTTGGGAGAGTTAAAAATATGCTGCTCCTGCAAAGAACTGTGTGGCTGGAAAGTAATTATAGTGAGAGAGCTGCTCTGGGTGGACAAAGCCAACCAGATTGCTTAAGAGTGTGACAAAATGCTAAATTGATCAGAGCTGTCTAGAGACAGTATAAAATTTCTTCTTGGGATGTTCTGTTTCAAGACCTTATTACTGTAACATGTCAGTGACTCTATGTCACCATCATGAATTACTCCATTTCAATGTGTATTTATTTTCTGTTAATGTTATAACTTAGGAAATTCAAAAGGATGGAAAGGGTACTTGGTTCTATCCCTAAATGTCAACCATGTAAGTGCTTTGACTTTTATTTTCTATTTGCTTTGGTCAGTGTAAATTTCTATGGGTTTTGCTGGTTGGGGGAAGGGGATTTGGAGATGTGCAGTTCTTGGTTATTAATATTTGACTTTGTTAGTGCTATCTGTTTACCGTATGGCTTCTGGAAAAAGATAGGAAATATTAGCTGCTGAGTCCTTAAAATGCACAATGTGTGAGCACACTCCTAGTGCCTGCACATTCTTTGCATTGCTGCTGCATTTGGCCTGTGATTGACCATGCAGGGAGGTTGATATGGTTTTTGATACTACTTTGCTTTTACTTCATTGTTTCACTCTCTTTACTCTTAATACATTCGGATGGTTGAGTGTGAGTGAATTCCATATGCTTTGTACAGGCTGGTTTTTCTCCTTATTTCTGGAATAGAAAGATGAAGGCTGTTTTTAGCTGCTGTTTACATTCACAAAGCTGGATCCTGCACATAAATGAGTTTTTATACAAATGCCTGGGATTTTATACAAATCCCATTCCTCTTTAGCTTAGACCGAGTTTCAAGACAGCTGTCTCCAAAAGCAGAAAAGGCTGCTGTTAAGAAAGCAATAATAGGCCAGGCTTAAGATCTTTTGCTAGGCTCTTTTATTTTGGGTCTTTTACCAAAGGCTGAGAGAGACCCAAAGAAAATATCAAATATTCACTAATATTGAGGGCTTAGCACTCATACTTGGCAGAGTATGAAATTTGTTTCTATAGGAAATCACCTTTTTTAACAGAAAATTAAAGCTGTGGGAAGGCTTTTTTTCCTCCCCTTTTTCTTTTCCCCAAACTGTACATGAAAACTTTTGGGGGTTGGAGGTGATGGCATACTGTACAGTGAAAAATTGGTTTATGCTCAAATGCCTTTTGTGGTCATAACACTGTCCCTCACCTCTTCTCACATGAAAAGGCAGGAGTCAGAAGGCACTTCTCCTCTGGGCTTTTTTCCTGAGGTTATTTATGCTTTCCAAAGCCAGCTCCAGGTCCCAAGTGATGGAGCAGGGCTGTCACTGGGTGCTGTCCTGCAGCCTGCTTCCAGATAAGCCATTTCCCTTGTTTTCTTCATTTTCCCCCCTAAAAAGTGATTAAAAAGGACGTGGATGTCAGTGAGATTGGCTGAAATCCCTTGGAATGCTGCTGACACTTTCAGTATTCCGTGGGAGGCTGTGCAGTTGTGTTGGGAAGCCACTGGGTGTCAGCAGGAATGTGAGAGCCAGGCAGAGGCTCTCCCTCTCCATAAAACACAGCACTTCGCACCACATCCCTAAGAATTCCGGCCAGGAAATGCCTGGCAGAACTTCTGCACCCTGGAACATGAGGGGCAAGTGGTCCCTGGGTCAGTCAGCTCCGCCTGAGGAGCAAAACTCCCTTAGGGCATCTCCTCCATCCTCCAGCCCTGAGAGCTGAGAGTTAAGATAAAGTTTGAGAGCCAGTTTTTAACTGAGTTTTTAACTCAGCCAGCTAGCAGGACTGCTCAGGATCAGAGCAAAATCGTCACTGACGAGACACAAAATCCTTTTAGCACATCAGCTTTTCAGACATTAATACAAAGTTTGTTTCTACTTACCATAAAACCAAAGTTCTGCACAGCTTTCACTGATTTTTTAATGTGTATTTCAACAGCACACACAGATCGTGTTCTGCTCTAGGTAAAAGCTGCTCTGTTATACCACTATACAATAATCCTCTGGTAATTTGGACCTCAACCCCTCTAAAACTTAAGGACATTGTGATCCCAAAGAAAGGCAAAATAAATAAGGTCTAAAAGTGTTCTTGCCTCTTTGCTGTTATTGCTACAGTGGTCTGGCTGGTTGTAAGAGACAAAATTGAGACAGGCAACACACTCCAACTAGTAAACTCAGAATAAACTCATCCAGTTTTGAAACACTAAGCATTAATACATTTTGTAGACACACTGTTATGGATCCCACTGTATGTCTTCTTTAAATCAGTAATGGAAACAGTAGGATGAAACAAAGACTCAGCAGCCAGAGACACTTTTGGTTTTTTAGGAGATGTACGCATGAGGAAAATTTTGAATATTTTTCTCTAGAGAATTCTAGACTCCCTACTGCTAAGTAACACCTGAGGATCAAACCCTGTGAGCTGCAAAGTGTCCTGAAGCCATGCAATCTCCAGTGAGAATGGAGAGTGCCCCTCTCATGCACAATTAGGCTTTTACCCTCAGAGATTTCTCCATGTATTTATCTGCAAATAACACAGGGATGCTCCCAGAGTGGGTGGCTGCTGAAAAAAGGCTCTTGCCCTTCAGAAGCCAGGCTTTCAAACTTGTGGCAACAAAGTATTAGCTCATGTGATGCTCTGTGGAGTGGCCTGATTTAAATAAACATACTTTATTCATAATGAAGGGAATGCAGAGATTTACTCTCTCTTTTCCCTCTCCTCCCTTTGCATTGCCCTTTTAAGGTGCAGAAGGTCGTTTTAATTCCACCCAGAATTACTCCCCTAAAAATGTTGCTAACTCTGGCAAAAGCATCACACTTTACTCTAAAGGCACCCAGTGAGCATCACTATGAAGGTTAGAGGAGAGCACCAGCTATAGCTCTGTTGTGTTCATTTGCATACAAATTGTCAGCCAGAAGCAAATATTTTCAAACACTGAATTATATAAAACCTTCTTTTTTGGACTGAATTTTAATTTAATTTTTTTCCACAAAAATTTCTAAAGAAGTAACAGTGTTGTTTTAGTGGTTTTTTTAAGATAGAGATATAAACTCAGAATAATTTCTCCAAATGATAGATATTTTGAAATTGCTGTGTAATTTCTATATAATATAGAATTTGAGGACTAGCAATCGTAGATTTAGGTTCCATTATTCCAGGTAGACATTCTTTGGGCCACAATTGAAAAAACATATTTATGACAAGAGAAAAACCTGACATACATGGAGACAGCAGGAGGGAAAGTGAGGAAAAAAACATAAAAGAAATGGGGTGGTTTTTTTTGCATAACAGACTCTTTATCACCTGTGCTGAAACTGTCAAATGACAAAGTAGCCAGTGGAGATTTTAGAGGCACTGGAGGAAGCTAAGGTCTCACTTGGGAGCTTAACAGATATCTCTGTGAAGCTGCTTTGGTTTCTTTCAGGCTGCTGAGAAGAAACTACAAGCTGGATTACTTCCACTCATACAACGTGAGCTTCACTTTTTGTATCTTTAGCAGTGAGAAGCACACATCAACAGTGACTGATTTGAAAGAGCAGAGGGCACAGACCCACCTGAGTTATGCCTTACCCACCTCCTCCCTCTCCAGTGGGGTGTTACACCTCTAAGAACTTCTCACAAAAGCTCTCCTGTCCCCCATGAGATGGCAGGAGATGGGCTGTGCTCCCAAACCACCTGATACCCTTTGCTGTGGTGGGCTTCCACCTCACCTGGGGCAGCTTTTAGGGGGTCAGGAACACCCTGGTACTGTGGAAAGTGGCAGACTGAAGTACATTCAGTGGAAACATGCTAGGATTCTTGAAAAGCAGAAATCTCAACTGATTAAATGGAAAAATTCATTACATTTGTGTTCCTATTCTTAAGGTGTCTTATGAAAGGAAGAGGCTTCTTTTTTTGGTAGATATTAAAGGGACCTGTGACTCCATGAACACATCCACACACACCCAAGAAAACACATCCACTGTGTCCACATAATGTGACTACAAACTGTGTGGAGTTACCTTTCCAATCCCATTTTAAAAGCCCAGGAGGGAGGTCCTGTGGACCTATGAACAGGCTCCTGAGCGAAATACCAAATTTCAAAGGAAAAGAATCTCTAAGAGGCATAAGCACCATCCTCTGCCCTGGCCACTCCTACACACATGAGCTGGGAGCTGCTACAAAATCAGAAAGGCCACAGCCCCAGCAGCTGCAGTGCCAGGAATGATTGGGTGTCCAATCTTTGGACTGGGACACAACTCACCAAGAGCACCCTCGGTGGGCAAACAGCAGCACGTGAAAAGAGTGACACAAATACCTGTCTCACAGAGTAAAAAGGCATGTTATCTGACTCTGAAGTGAATTCCTAGCCATGAAGATGTGAAGGGAGAGAGGAGAAGAAGGTCACTATGTAGTAAAAGACAAACATATCTGATGCATGCAATCAAGCGGGGCCCGTAAATTAATTTTCAGCTCTAAAAATTGACTATCTCCTGGGGAAATTCTATTATCGAAAAACAAGATATATTCCAATTAGGAGAGAGGTCATATAGAGGGCAGGATAAAAAAGAGAAAAGGAAGAAGACAAAAAAAAAAACTTTACATATTAGAGCTCTAAAGGTATGACCGTCACTAAATGGGACAAAGGGGAGGAGGCTGCAAGGAACCTTAATTTGAAATGCCCTTGATTTCTGTCATTTTAACTTAAAGCCTGCATATTTTAACACAGTGGTGCCTTACAGTATTCTGGCACATTGTGTGTACTGCTACCTGCTGTGGATCTGGACCTTGGATCACTGCTCTGTCTCTCAGCACGACGTGAAACACTAAGGGGTACATTTTCAAAGCAGTAAGTGGGGATTTCACTGCAGGATTCCCACTGAAGTCAGTGTAAGATATGTAGCTGGAGCCCTGTGAGATGATTTGAATACTTCCCATATCACTTCTTAGAATTGCCAAAAAACATTTCTGGTACTAGAACTTTCCAGGGACTGCTGTTTGACTTCAAACTTTTTACTTTGTAAATTGTGGGCTTGGATAGGTTTTTGGAAGTAGCCAAATATTGTTACCATCTGTTTTCTGTAGGTGTTGCCAGCTGATTAGCTCATTATGGAAACTGCTAATTGTTAGTGGAGAGAATAGGTATCCATACAACTCTTCACTCTTTTGCTTTGCAGAATCTACACAAACAATGCACATTTTGGTACCAAGTTTCCTGTCAAGTTTGTCTTGCAAGATTTTATGGCATTTTGGGTCACAGAATAGTACTAAAACTTCTGTGCTAATCTGAAACTTTCTAAACTTCTCCAAAAAGGAAATATTTTTTTATCATGCAACCCCCACTTCCACCCCAGAATGCATATTTTTAGTTTTTCAGAACTGATCTTTTTTCCCCACAGAAAATCAGATATTCTGAAATAAATAAATTTTCTATTTCAGCAAAAATAAATTAAAATTCAGTCTATCAACTAAGTGAGAAGCTGCCATCAGCTCTGAGTAATGGCAAAAATATTGAGCAGGTAAGGGCAAAGCAGGAGGCTGAGGTTTTGCACAGGCAGGAAACATAATTTTTATGTATCTCACTGATGCAAAATTAAAGATGTTAATATGTTCAGATAAAGAGAACTACAGGATCACTGGAGCTGACTCCACAGAGAGCTGGTACATGGAGTGGGCATTAATGCAAACCTTAATTTTTACATAGAAAATAATAAAATTGCTATGAGTATTGGATACAAGTAACATGCTGAGTGAGCTGAGAGCTTTGGACTGGAACACAAGAGCAGCATGGCTTTTAGACAGAAGTGGGAAGCCTTTCCCACCAGCACAGTGCTGTGGACAAGGTCGTGGCTGAAGGCAGAACTGCTGTGGCTTGTTCTGCTTGTTCTGCTTTAAGCTGGTTTAATTTCCCGCTTTCCCTGCTGAGCCCAGCTTAATAACAAGAGCAAAACACTAGAGAATGCTGATGACAATTTTGGGAGACATGAGTAGCATGGAACAAGATTAGAACAACATCTAGAACAAAAAAGAGTGAGCAAGTGGAAGTACAAGGGCTTTAGAAGCCAAAAAAAAAATCCAGTTGCTCTGTATGCTCTGCACCAAACATGACAGAGAGTAGGAAGAGTGACTGAACCACAAATGAGGCAGCAACAAGCCAGGGAAATGCAGGCATTTGAGCTGGAAAGGTGATTAATGATATCGTGCAAGCGTACAACACCTGGAGAGACCTGGAATGCTGTGTATAATTCAGGTCATCCTGCTACAAGAAATATGAATGCAAATTGGAGCTGATAGAACAAAGTACCAGTAGGTTGGTCAGGGGAAGGGAGACCCTGCCTCATAAGAGAAAATTAAAAATGCTCTAAGAAGCTCGTGCCTGTGCTCCAGGCTGCTCTGCAGCACAGCAGCCACAACTCAGGACAGTGCTGGAAGGGAGCTGACATGTCCTAGGGCCAGCAGGGTGGGGATAATAGGCTGAGCCTAGTGGGCTAGCTGGATACTTTTCAATTAGCTTGACATGTGAGAACAGAGGTTCCCCAAAATCTTGAACCTGGCTTGTCTAACACTGCGGGTAAAGGATTTGAATGTTTTTATAGATATAGTAAAAGGATGAATGTCAAAAGAGCTAGAGGAGCTAAAGTTCTTAAGATTCAGAGTATACTGGTGAGAGGTAAAAAAAGTTACCAACAGCACCTGGAAAAAGTTCAGCTGAAAAATTACAAGAATCTTTCTAAACTGGTAGGAGTCGTTGAAACAGGTTCCAGTGAAAGAAGTGGAGTGCAACTAACATGACAAGCTCAGGAAATTGAGTATCTAATCCCAAATGTCTTTGTGATGCATCTGAAAAATATTCTATAAACACACACCTGGAGAACAAGGCAGTCATACACAGTCTGGTATGTGTTTCGCCTGTTTCATACAGGTGTGAAAAACTACAAATCTTTTTCTCCCATTTAAATAAGTTTCACTTGACATAAACATTATCTTTTGTTAAAATCAAACAAACAAGCAACCCAAGGAAAGTGGAAACCCTTTTCAGTTTTATCTCTTAGATGGAAGTGGCTGATGGGCAGTTTTCAGCAAATCAGCATTTGAACAATGGAAGGTATTCCACCAGAGAGTGTTGACAACCTCTGGTTTCCTGGCAGTAGATGTAATGCTAATTCCTACAGCTATTTGGAAACAAACTTGCTGAAGGGAGTAATGGGAAAAAGCAGCAGTGTGCAGCAGATGCTAAGTCTACACTTACAGTCTGCAGCGAAGAAAAATCTTGCAAGGAGGGTCAATTCTTGCACGTTGCAATTGCAAAACAGTCTGTTGCCCTTATTCAGGGAAGGAAGGAATGATCCCTGATCCAAGCATGGAATCAGGGTCAGATTCAGCAGCAGCAGAAGGCACACACCTCAGTCACTCCTGGATGTATCTGGCTGGCAGGACCTGTCCCATCACTCATTTTCTGAGCACTCCTGCTAGATTGGCTCCATTCTTCTGTTAAATGGGTTCGCTGATTAGAGCATTCATATGGGAAATGTGGGTTCAATTCTTTTCTCTCGCTGAGCATAAACAAGCCGGCATCTTCCGGGGGAAAACTCCAACCATTATGCTAAGAGTATTCGGGAATTATGATCCTGCTCAGTCCTTCTTGTTGAAGCTTTCTATGGAATAATAAACATACATTAGAGCAAGGAGGAAAACGAGCCCTGAGTAAGGATTTGTAGCCAATGGGGAGCAGACTTGCACCAGTCTAGGAGCAACTACACATGTGTGAAGGTCTGTGTCACACTGATGAGTATTTCCTGGAGAGGGAGGAGCCCTTGGGTTTCTCCACTTCCCAACAGGTCCCACTGCCAGCAGGGAACAGAGCTGTGCCAATCCTTGTGTTTTCCATCCCCCCACACTCCCTTTTTTTGTTACCTGCAATGCTTATCCATGGCAGGCAGAGAGGGATGGATGGGCCAGTGAGAGATTCTGGCTGGGAGGTTCACGGAGTCACAGGTTCATACTCTTCTTTTTTACAAAGCAGGAATGAAAACCCACATCTTTTACTGACCAATTTAATTCCTCTGGGCATTTGCCAATGTGATGGAAAGAGAGAGGCAGATTTTCCTTCACCAGGAGTGGTGAGGTGGGATGGACAGGGTATCAAACCCAGCAGGGCTTGGCCAAGGGAGGGCAGAGGATCAGGGTTTGGCACTTCTATACCCACTGCTGCTTTGGGGCTGCTTTGGCTGACCCAGCTTTCATTACACTTTGTATCTACTGTTCTGGACCTGTTTTAGGACCCAATTGCTTTAATTTTAAGCAGCTTTCCATCCAGTTGGGGTTGCACATTGCTGCAGCAGGTGTTTGAGGCTGAAGGTGCTGGGAACAACCTGCCCTGTGATCTGTTGAGAATTTAGCTCTTAATGAGGGCTGTAGATCTAGTCCTAGGCACATATCCCATTTTGAAAACGTTCTAAGAGATTGAATAATAAGCCAGTAGTTATCAGTTAATTACCGGATTGTGAAAAATGTCAGAGCAGATGAAGAAATACTCACACAAAACCAATGTATTCATCTCAACAGCTACATTTGCCTGATAATGCAGTTCCAAATTATTTATTTACGCTCATATTTGCACTGCAGAGCAATAATAAATGTTGTGAAGTATTTTTTCATAAAGAATCAATCTTGTTGTATTTTGCAAAAAGTCAAGAAGTTGCAATAATGTGAGGCCTTCCAAAATGCTGTAGCTGCTATTAAATATTTGCTGTGAAATGGTAAAGAAACCATTGTTTTTTATGTCAGTTTTATGGGATATGTGGATAGGTAAAATGCAACTTAGTGAGCTTTTACTGTATTGCTTACTGATTCCAGGCATATAATTCACAGGATCCGAGGATGGATTTGCATATGTTTGTCTTATTACATAAACTGAACAGAGATTTCTTGTACATATCAAACAAAACCTGCTTGAAATATATTCCTATGGCTGCCAAAAGGGGGTTTGTAATGTGCTGCTAGATAAAACCTGTCAGCGGTAAAGGAAATTCAAGGAAACCCCAACAAATATGCAGAAAAGAGATGTGAAGGTGCACTCTCTCAGTTACAATTACATTTTACTGTTCTGTGGACTTGCTGATGGATATTTTCTCAGCAGCTGGTTCAGGGAGACCTGCCCTGCTGATCCCCTCTGACTTGCAGTGTGACCAAGCAGTTTATCAAATCAGGACAGATGGCCTGAGATGTGAACTTGTCAAGGGGAAGAAAATGCAGGAGGACAGTGTGCCTGTGCTGTGGCAGTGCTGCAGCAAGAACGTTTGACTATGGCACAGAATCCTTTCCCACCTCAGCTTTGTAAGGCAGAGCTGTGAGCCATCTCTCCATGACATATCATGTTCTGGCACAGAGACAACAACAAGCAAGGCTTCAAAGAGGGGCTGTGATTTCATTCTCTGAATTCACAGGAGCGAGGAGAGAAAGCTTTCACATTGGAGAGAGGAAAAATGAGCAGGAGTTAAGTGTGATGTTGGGGGTTTTTTATGCAGTGAGGTAAGAGGCTGGAGTTACCCACAAATCACACCACTTTGAGAAACATGGGATTTGTCATCACTGATCAGACAAGTACTCTGACTTCTGCCTCCAGCTGTGACCAGTGCCTGATGCTGGGATAAAAAAGCCCCACAGTACATTTAGCTCAAGTGAGTAGAGGGAAACAATTGGACCTGGCTGTTAGAGCCCAGAGTGTGAGGCCAGAATTCCCTTATTTATCCACACTGCCAGAGTTACACTGCCTGAGTGCAATATGACATTTTTCCATATCCAACCCTTCCTGCTGAAGTCGGTGGGAATGTTGAGTGCACATGAACTGCAATGATCATAAAATTAGTCAGACTTATTAAAAATCCTCTCACAACATTTAAAACTCCATGACCATCTGTTGAAATGAATTCAACACGCCAACAAGGGAAAACTGAATTTAAAAAAAAGCCCAAATTAAAATCTAAACCAAAACTCCAGTCCTTAGTAATTCCAGTCAGAGAACAGAGATTTTGAGCTTAGCCACAGCTACAGGAGGCGTGGATGGCAAGAGGGAGGAAAGAGCAGAGAGCAGGAGACACAAGAAAATCTGATGCCTAAGTATCATTTCAAAGAACATTTCTTTCAACAACAGGTCAGCATAAATATCCTCTGAACCATCCTTCATTTCACCATTACCACACAGTGTCCCTCCTGAATGCTCATGCAGCTGTTTGGGTTTGGTTCTGAGTTATTTATAGGGTGAAGAATCCTCTGAGCCAGCTCAGAAGTAGCCCCAGACACAGGGAGTGGAAGGGAAAGCACGAGGGAGAGAACAAATGGCCTGTGAGGTTTTGTGACTTTGATTTCTCTGAGCCATTAAAGAGTTCAGCCCCTCATCATGCTTAGGAACGGCCAAAATATAGTTGAGAGTGTACATTTATTTTTGGTTGTTTACATTTATTTTTGATTGTCACTACTGTGCTCCCACACCAGTGATCACAAAGCTCTGCTGTGCTTCCTCTGTGGTCAAGGGTCAGCTAAAATTTGGGGTGTCAGAGCCTGCTGCACCTCTTCCTTCAAAGCAAATCAGCTTTTCTGTTAGTTGTTGATATCACTATATTACTTGTTTATATTACTGCATTAGGGCTTTTGGTTTTTTGTTATGTGCAATTATTTGATTAAATCTCTTTTGCAAGTACTTTTTAAAAAATAAAATACAGAAAAAAAAGACCTTACCTATGTGGCTGTGAGTTGCCAGCTCTATGAATGTGTTACCAGGTGTGTTGGCATCTGGGATACTTTTGTTTCCTGAGGAGATTACTGCAAAAAGAAATGTGCTTATCACCTGAAGGCTTCTAAATAAACCAATACAAGCAATCCCATACACCAGCAAGGTAATTGATTATCTTCATACATAAGAATAATTTTTTTGTTCTCCTTACCATACCCTCAAAGCTCCACAGCCTCAGAGTACAGGAATTTCCTTTAGAACAATCTACAGGTGCTGTTACTTACACATTAGAACATGGTAGATGGAAGCTGAGATACTTGCATGCCCCAGAGTTCTGCTCCCTGAGCAATGTCAACATCTCTAATTAAAATATTTATCCTTGCAACACCTACAGAAGCCAGGAAGGCACAGTTATAAATTCTGGTCAGAAATGCTGGGAGCTTTGTCACCATCACTTTCTTTTTTTTGTGTCTCAGTGACTGGGTAACAATCTAGAAGGTGTGAAAATTGGAGTTGTCTTCATCAGCTCAAAAAAATTCAAACCCACATCACCCATGCCCCATGACAAAATGTAATGTAAATATCTCATGCTCATGCACTGTGGAACTGGAGATCTCTTACCTTGTGTTCCTGGATCAAGGGTTCCTCAGTCTGTTAAATAATACTGGAAAAAAAACCCCAAAGAACTCTGTAAAAATTAAATTGACAATCTGTTAATGAAAAAAAAAAGCTAAAGATATATCTATATCTATCTATATATGTGTATATATATATATGAACACACACATATACATATAAATATATATATATAAAGATATATATATAATGCCTTTTTGTGTCAGATACTTTCACTGTGAAGTAAGATTCATGCCAGCATAAACTAGAGTGAAGAATACACTTGTCTGCAGGTAGGATAGTGAGAAACTAACATCCATTTTTCAGAAAGATTATTTTTGTAATTGTTTGCACTTTTATAATAGTCTTAAATATTTATGGAAATTTACATTATTTGTAGAAAATTCTGTTGTAGGAATATAACTGTTATTGCACCTATGGCTGAAAGGACTAAATTTCAAAGATCAGAGTAGGATACTATGAAAAATCAAAGTTCTATATGTTCTTGCCAGGAATAGAGAGTTAAATCACAGGACAGATATCTGCTGTGGAGTGGAATACCTCATGGTAGAATTAAGATTTGTTGCACTTTAAAAGAAGGTTGAAAAATTTTCATGGGAGTCTCATTGCAGGAACTTAAGAATAATTCCACTTTAAATGAATGAAATTTTCCCAATTATACTTTTTCCCCCCTGTGGGAAAAATACGTTTTTAACAAGAAGAATATTTCAGCATCATTTTTCCTCAGCATCAAAAATGCAGCTTTTCTTACCAGGTAAAAAACCTGATCTTTACCACCACTGACCTTCAAGGGAACTGTAGTCCATGTCAAGTTTTCTGACACTCCAGACACTCCTGGTCACTGTTTTTTCCCATCACATGTAGTAATATGGAATTCTTATTAAGAGGCATTACCTAAGAAGGGAATTTGGACATTTCAGCAGATATTGTCTGAAAAAAAAAGTTGGACTCTTGATTACAAGTGTTGGAAAGGAATTCAACAACCTATGTGTTTTTATCTTCATGAACTAAAAGCAAAGCAGACCAACAAAGCCTTTCTGGACAAATGTTATCAATTTGCATGCATGTATTTATTTTCACTGGAATTTTCTATGAAGTTAAAATTTGACCAACTCTTTGTGGACTTGAAACAAAATAGAAAAATCAGTGTTTGGGTTCCTTTTAGATATGTACACACTAATAAATTAAATTCAAAGTTCCTCTGCCTGAAAAAGGTGATAAGAAATAGGTGAGTGAAATCAATGGAAATAGGTATTTAATCTAAAGTAAAATTTAAGCATTGTGTGGGATTGTTATGCAACAAGATAGAAAGGACTGAGGCTTTTTTGCAACTGAAGAAAATGAGCTTTGCAGGTTTTCCAAGGTCAAATTAGCTGTTGGATGGAAGGTTCTGTATTGAAGTGGGAAGAAGAAGATTAACACTCAAGGGATGTTTTGGCAAGCCAGGCACTTTGGTGCCACCCTGGTGCTGGAATGTTGTGATGTCACCTAAGTCCCCAGTTAACCTGAAGACACCAGTGCTGAAGCCACAGTGATGAAATAACCCAAGGAGCCTCCAGGAATTACACTGGGAAGGTAAAATATGAGGGAACTTCTACTTAAACAGGCCTGTGGAACTTCTTCCACATTTTAAGCACACAGCTTAAAAAAATGCTGGAAACAAGGCAGCAGCTCCCAGGAGGGAAATGGCAAAGAACACAAATCAAGGAATCTTCTACAGCTTTCATCTACATATTTTGCTCTTGTGGGTTGACAAAGAGAGATGCCCTACACTCAATGGGGCTTTCTGGAATCCTCAAGAAGTTACTTCTGTGTTCTCATGCAATTACTGACATTCACAGAGGGCACAAGGGGAACTTTTATCAAAATGCAGCAGGGATGCAGCCCAGGGACTCTTTAAGGAGGCAGTAAGGCTACAGCAGCAATTAAAAAGGGTTTTTAGGAGGGCTTGACAGATTGCAGTCTGGTGGCACTACTGTTACTTTCTCAGTTACAAGCTGGCTTGATCTGATTAACAACAAAGGACTGGAACAGCACAAGAACAACACTGAAATATGTCTCAGAAACCATGGAAGTTTATAAAGTTTCTTTGTTTTTCCGGGGGAAAAAAGAAAAAAAAAGAAGAAGAAAGTTTTACAGACTTAAGTGAAGCACAAAGTCATAATTCTTTTATCTTTATAGGGTGAGCTAGCTGAGATCAACAGCCTGGGCTCTACTCAATGGTAAGCAATATCTCCAGAATGCTTTCCATTAAAATAAGGTCTATCTCCATAAAATGCTGCAAGAAATCATGGCATTGATTGTATATCCCATACAGGGAATCTTGAAGTACCAGTGTCATGGGAAGGAGCCTAATGGGGCACACAGAACCTTTCTACTAACAGGGAAGAGTTTGTGCAATGATAAGAGAAGTTTGTGGGTTTGTCAGACTAGCAATTAAAAATTTAAAAAATACTTTATTTGTAGACTGAAATTTTTTTGCAGGGAATAACTAGAAAATATTAAGCCTGGTGTTGTTCTAATGAAATCCAGTTTTAGGGTAATCTAAGTTGTATGCATTATGAAAGAAGTTAAATAAAAATACATGGTACTCCCAGGTATGTAAACCAAGAAAAATTGCAAGACAATTTGCATGTGCATATTTGTCATCTGCAGAGTCAAGTCTGAACCTGCTCCCAGCACAAGAAACTGAAGTTCTGTCTTTAAATTCAGTGAGTGTGGATGTAACCCCTTTAGATCTTACATGTATATTTTAATAGATATAAATTCACACCATCCACTGGTTAGAAATCACCTTTTCTCTCTATAGATTTACTGTCTGATGCTGATCAACTTTATATAGATGAAAACCAATGACCTAGAAGCAGAAGAGCTTTACCAGTTTAATATTTCCTCGGGCTACTTGCAATAACTACTAAAGTAGAAAACAAATAGATAACAAGAATTACAAGATCAAGAAACTGATTAAACAGGGCAATATGTTTGTGTTTAAGCAGGCTCAGCAACCTCCTAGGAATAACAAAGCAGATTCTCCCTTTGGGAAAAGGGGACAACACCACAGTCAATTCCTGACAAGAGCCATAGGAGAGGAAGAGATTTGAAATATCAAACAGAAAAGCACTAATAAAGTTTTAAAGGGCCATAGAAACATCAAGATGTTAAGGTGCTAACAGCATCATTAATAATCCCCAGGTTAAAATTTAATGGTTAAGATAATCAACAAAACAAAATTCTGTGCAATGTGTAGCAAGTGGCTTTAAAGCAAGCCTTCAGGTTCATGAACAGAGAATTTCTAGACAGGAGCAAAATTTGGGCACAGTGCCCATATTAACTAAAAAAAAAACCTTCACAAGGCTTTACTGGAAGGCCTTAAACCTGCAGCACAGAGCCACTGTCTGTGCTGCAATATATGCAATGTATGCATATTTGCCTTTGAGAAAATACTGTGTATATCCACTGAGAGAAGATCATTGCCTCTGATCTGCAGAGAGCAGAGTAGAGTGTAAGTCATGAACAAGGTGCACAGACAATCACAGGAAAAGTCCAGATGGTGCTGATGGCCAAGCATTTCTAAAAAAAGAAAAAAAAAAAAAGGAAAGAAAGGTTAGGGGAATAAAACATTAATATCCTAATCTTCAAATGTTTCCCAATCTTCAAATGAAATTCAGAAAAGAGAATCTTTTACACAAAGAGGTCACAACAGTTAAAACAATAAGCAAGACCTGATGTAATGGAGGATTTTCTGCTGCTCTTTCTTTTATTGCAACCCTGGTCAGTCAAATACAGATGGGAGTCAGATAGAAAAACACACAGAAAGCAAGAAAAAATTCAAATGACATTGATCTCAAAAATGAAAAAGCAATTCTATGTTGATCTTTCTTTGTATAAAGTTTAAGATGATTTTCAGGGGGGGTTAACTTGAATTTTTGATAAAATTATTGCTTATCTTCTTTTTTTTTCATATAATTAAAGCTTTATTCTCAGTAAAAATCTCAACAGCTATTTCAATAAAAAATGTTGACAAAAAATATCATGGCAGAATCCAAAACAAGAATTTTTTAAAAGATGAGAATTCTGTATTCAAATATATTCAATTTCAAAAAAGGTTCAGGCTGATTGTTTTGCAATAAGCACATGCAGTTTTTACTGTTTTTATTTTATTGGAAGAACTTCAGACTATTTCAAAATTTGGATCTGTATTTGCATTTTTGAAATTCAAGACAGCTGTCAGTTTTCATATAAAAAGCCCACCCTCCTCTACTGAGAACTGAACAGTTTTTAGAGTGAAATAATAAAAACATGAGAAATGTTTGCCTAGGCACACCATAATTTCTCCTTGAATCTGCCACGACGTTACAAATTTAAATGTACCCAATATTGATGATTTTGTGCTTGCTGGGTTTGGTTGCAACCTTAACATAATTGAAACAGCCAAAAATTCTGGTGAAGTCAATGAAAACTTTGCTTCCATGACAGCTTCAAATTTTTACAATGTTACTGACAGAAAAAAATAAACCCAAACCAGTTTGTCATGAAGACAAGATTAACTTTAGATTCTTAAAACTCTGCAGTATTTAGGAAGATGGAAACCAATTAAAAATTATATAAAGTTTAAAAGCTCAATTAATGAAATTTTAAAGGAATAGCATCCTGCAGTGGCATACAGTTGGACATTTAAGAAAGGAGCTGTGTCTAACATTTATTCAAGCCTTTCTTAAGGTTGTTACTGGAGAAAATAATCCTTTGTAATGGTGATGATTGTCTATTTAATCTGTCACATTGCATAACCATTTCCTGACTGCCAAATTATTACAACCCACCCCAGCTCAAGTTTGCTACTGCTGTACACTCATCATGCACTCACAGACCAAACAAAAATATTAATGCAAAGCAATATAGGAATAAATCCCCTTTTATCCCATACAGATTCATTACTTACAAACTGAATTTCTGGCAAGCTCATGCACAGTACATGGAAAGGAAAACCTGAGCTGGACATTAATTCCTTTTTTAAAAAAAATACTATTTCTTTTTTTTTTAAAGGCTGTACACAGTTCTGTGCTTCTTGCAAGTATTTCGCCTTTTTTGATTGCGGTTAAAAAACAAAATAAATATTTTCCATAATTTTTCAAACCCCCAATTTATTATGGAAGTGAGAAGGATGTCCCTGACCTGCTCTGACCACAGAAAGGACACTCCCTCCCTTCCCAGCCCCTCCCAGCACTGTGTGCTATAGATGGGGAAGGAATTTCTGAGTATCTTCCTCTGGTGATGCTTTGCAGGCAGTGGGGGATCCAAGAGTCTGAGGAGTGGAGACACGTTGTGTGCAGATAATTCACAAGGGGAAAATGGAGGGAGGGACAGGCAAGAGGCAGATGAGCCACCCCAACTCATTTCCAAGAATGGAACACCTCCCTCTACACATAAATGTGATATTTGAGTTACCCTCACAAAATGAGGCCCCTGGTCTGGTAGAGATTTGAGCCCATATGTAGCTTGACACACATGAGTAGTCCTTTAGGACACAAGCCTGTTAACATTCAACAAATGAAGCTCTTGCAGAGCAATTCACCCACAATATATTCAAGCCAAATTGAGAAATCTGAAAAAGAAAACAGCTGAGATATGAATATTTAAAACTTTGCTGCAGCAGTGGACATGTGTAATAACTTTTCAAAGAGATTTTCAGATGACTTTTTTTTAATATTGTACACACAGCACTTGTCCTAAATACATATTTACATTATGGACTGAAAAAGCTCTTTTAGAAACTGTTCTGGTCTTCTGGGTAAATAATATTCCTTTTAAAAAATTATGAATACATATTTAACCGATAAACTAGAATGGCTCTATTAGAGACATCATAAACAATTTTTAACTGTCTAGTGAATATGTTTACTGCAGCACAGAAATGAATCCAGATTATTTAAGATCTGTAATTTATTTTTCAACTGCAGCTCTTTTGCAATTTTAAGCCCCCTCCCCAAACAAACAAAAAAAATTATCCTCCTTCCTTTCCTCTCAGTACTGTCCAGTATGAAGCTTTGCAGAGGTAACTGTGAAGGAAAATAAACATTTTTCTGTGAACAGTATCATTGAAGCATTGTGTTCCAGACCATACATCAATCACTGTTGGCTCCTAGACACATGATTTTAAAAAACTTGTGATCCAAACTGTTCTGTCAATGACATGGGTGCACTGAAGAGTTCGAAAAAGGGATTGGAATAATTTTTCTCTCTTCCCCCAAATAGAAGACACAAAATCCTAACTGATCCCAAAGAACCTAGTTAAGAACTGAACTCATTTGTGGGAAGCTCTAAAACTTACAGCCAGTGTTGGTTAATCTATGAATATTCAACAGAATAGAGACAGTTTTGCCTTTTTCTACTGAGAAAATATCTAAATACACAGATTTATAAAAATGGTGACTGTTCAAAGGAAAGAAAAAAAATCCTTGAACTGACTCTTCAGCTTGATTTATTTACTCACTTTTGTTCAATGTCTGCACTATTTGTGACGTGTAAAAACCCTGGCAGGTTGGTCCAGATATCCACCTTACCTGTAAGCATCTTTGGGCACCATTCTTCCATGACTATTAATTACATTTAATGTAATTTTTAATGCTTTACAAATTGTGTAAAGGTTGATTTTAAAACTTCACTTTGCTTACTTAAAATTATATGGAGGTTTATAGCCTAACAGATACCATTGATCTTAGTAATGTGAGATAGAAATAGAAGGTGGTGAGAAGAACCAACAATTTCTCATCTGTAGGACATATTTCTTAAAGGCAGATATTAATGTGCTCAAGATTTTTAACAGCACCCCATGTTTAACAGAGTCCCAACTTCATTTAGACACCTAAAGGCTTCCAAATGTTCTTAAGCAGAAGTTCCCATAATGGTATTTTACAGCCATAGTTTCAAAAGCTCTCAACATTCAAAGTGCTTTTGCAAATCTGGCCCCAGCTGTGAGCAGTGACCTCTCCTGAAAATCTGTAGGGATCTGGCATGAAAGCATATGGGACGTTGCATTTAGTTGTGGGAATCTTAATTACCAAAAACATATTGACAAATCAGAGAGAGTTCAGAGAAGAGAAACAAAAATGTTCAGGGGACCAGAGGAATTTGCATATGAGGGAAGATAAAAAGAGCTATCAATGTATGGCTCAGCTATGATATAATTAAGAGAGGGTGTATGATGAGACTCCACAAGTGCTCCTCATCTTGTGAGGAGACTGGGGAGGAACAAATTAAATGGAATATGAGGTTATAACTATAGCTGCAGGTAAAGAAGGAAAAAGATCATCTGGGTCTTCAAAAGAGCACCCTGGCAGTGAGGTCAGGCTCTGCAATGTGCTCTGAAGGGAGCAGGTTCCAGTGCTAGGGTTGTATCAAAGTTTACCTGTGGGATGCAGCTCTGACTGCTCCAGAGAAGCCTGTTCAGATTCCACTTTCAAACTAAATGATAGTTTGGAATGGTTCAGCTGAGTGGAAGTCTTCTTTGGAATAGCTGAAACAAAGCCATATGAGAAAAAATAAATATTGAGAATGCTTTTTTTAAGAGTAAAGAATAGCCATTGAGCTATCACATTTTTTAAGACAATACCATTACTTAAAGAGTAATAATGTATAGTTGTTATGGCCCTGATATCAAATTAAATAAACACCAGTTCTTGACCATAACAAATATTTCAGAAGTATTTCAGAACTATGGGATTAAGAAGAACAGCAAATTGTGACTCATGAGGTCAGGTAGGTCACAAGCACCAAGAAACATTTTTTTTGTGGTTTTGATGTTACAGTGAATTAGTTGTTTGGGAGAATGGAAACTTTTCCAAGGTCTGTTAGTTTTAAAATGTAAATCTCACAGAGGCATGTTCATATTTTTTAATAGTTTAATCAGTTATTAATTCTCAAAACCAATCACTGATTGGTTTTTGTTAGACATAAAGGAAGTCTGCATTCTGCCTGCTCTACATGGGAAAGAAGAACAGTCCATCTAATTCAAATTCAGGTTAATTTTTTTTTTTTTTTTAAGTGACTTAGGGCTGAAGGATTCCAAGTTCAGCCTTTTTGAAAGGCTGACACACTTTTACCTTATCTACACCGAGCCCCAAAAAGGGGCTGTGTTGGACAGAACTATGGCACAAGGAACTAGAGAGGTCAGACAAAATTGACTGAGCAGAAAAATCCGAGGCAATTTTGACAGTGAGTTTTTATTCAGCTCTTCCTCTCCTACCTTGCCTAATTTTATAATCAATATAAATAAATTTTTCTCACCAAAATGTAGTCCAAGCCCACGGAACCAACTGCTGAGGGAGGTCATTGAGTCAGATACTCCAGTTAGATTTAAAAAAGGACTGAATACATTTTATGGCCAAACAACATCTGTACAGTCATCCAAGCTAGGGTAATGGTGATGAAATTTCATGCTTGAGTGTGTAAAATGATTGCTACATCACTCAAAAAGGATTTTTTTTTTCTTCCCAGGTGGAGGACTACACAATTGAGAAGATGCATTATAAAGAGCTTTCTGAGCTTGGATTTTTTTAACCTTTCTCCAAAGAGTGAAAGATCAGCTCATGGACCTCACTGAGTAATAACTTAGCCTTCTACTTCTTTTCTTCTCAAACATAATGAGGCTCTTCAATGAGATGTTTCATTTCAGAACCTCCAAGTTTCTTTCATTTTTTGCCCACTAATCGATCTCATGTGCAGGTAAAACGACTGAAGCAAATCTTAGAGGCTGTGAAGGATATTAATTCACCCTCCTGACCTCAACAGGTGAGAGATGTGAGTTTGCACAGGAGCACAGAGAGGCCTGAGCCTGATATTCAATACAACAGCTGGCTGCATTTCTCATGCAGCTTGCACTTACTGTACATCTGGCTTCGTTTAATTATAAAGAAAAACAAACAAAAAAAATTTGGTCTTCCTTCAGTAGTCAGCAACTTAATGATAATTTTGACCATTTTTTCTTCTTTTCATCAGCTCAATTCTGTTTCCAGGACTTAACCATGGAATGAATTAAGCAGGGACAGAATATATATCTAGCTGAAGATTTCTGTGGTAACTTGAAGCAAATTTAATTCACTAGGAGTACATAGGGGAGGAAACTGTGGGGTGGAACTACTGCTGAAGCACTTAAAACCTCATTACCACATATCCCCACTTCACCCTGAGAACCCCCAGCCTGTCCATTTTTGTCCTGGGCTCTACTTTCTGCAGGACTTTGAAAAGAAAAGGTTCAAAGAGCAAGACTTTCATGCTCCCCTTTCCCTGTCAAACACTTTCAACTCCTGATTTCAAAGTGCCACTAGCTGGCTGTTCAAAGGCCTGTGGACACACAGGGGGTGAGACAGGAGGGAAAGGTTGCACTACAAAGCCTGCTGCATTCAGAGCAATACCCAGCTCGGAGATACAAATGATAATATAAACCAAGTGCCTACCAATAAAACTGCCAGTCTGTGGAGGGAGGGTTGGGGAAATTCTAAATGACCTCTTTCAGCCCCTTCTCTCACACTGGCATTGTGTCATTACTGGTTTGGATAAAAGCCTAATTTATATTTTGAAGTGCAGCTTTTCCCTCTGTTGCAGCAATGACCAGGGGACTGCAGAATCAGGGGAGAAGCCCAAACCCCAAATAAGTTAGCTAAGAATACCTAAAGAAGTTCCTACCAACATCTGAAAAACCTGCCTTGCTCTCTTTGAGTATTCATCCACCTCCCCTTCTCTATCTGGATCCTTTTCATCTGCCTGCCCACAAGATTTGGAACACCATTAATTGGTCCTCAGGGAGGCTGACAGGCCTGTGCTTTTATGACTTGATTCTTTGTATTGTACACATGTGGGCATCTCTCAGGAGATAAACAAAGGGAAAACGTGCTGGAAAGGGGGGCAGAATTTGTATAAGACTAAATGCAGAACAAACCGCCTTCCCAATTTGCTGCTAATATCCTAAATTGCATGAATAAATCCACCCCCATCCCTGTCCTCCCTCTTCCCAGCACCTGCTTCTCTTAATCTGCTTTTCCTGATCACTACAGGCTCCTCTTCTGAGGAATTTCACCTCCCATTTGAAATCAAACAGCCTAACTCCTATTTTGCCTCGCCCCCCCACCCCATTCTCCCTCCTCCTTGCCAACAAAAGAGTGAGGTGGTCTTATGGGTAGATAAAAAGAATAGCTGATCATAAGAACTAACCTGGAGCCAACACCTTGGTCTTTCGTCCCTTCAGCAGTTTCTAAACCCTCAGCACCTGCAGATAATTCTCATGGCTTCCAGCCTTGGTCTTGGATTTGCTCAGAGTAGGAGACTTTCTGGAATAGCTTTCACTGCTCAGGAAAAAGAAACTTAAAAACTCAGTCACCAGCACACCAGCACAATCTTTACAGCTCATGTGTGCTTGTGCCTGGGGAGAAAGCAGCCTGTGTTACACAAAGGCACCAATAATTTTAAAATAATTTTTAAAATTATTAAAAGCAGCCTTGGGTGCTGACCAACAGCATGCCAGAATTCCTGCAGAGATTTGGTACTTACCAACACAGCAGGCACGGGATGTATTTTTGCCTGAGCTGGACATTTGAAAAGGAGTTCTGGATCAAGTCCTCCTGGCCTTACTTAGAGAAGTTTTGATAGAAAGACAAGGATTTATCCTGCTTTCAGACCTGAAAATTACTGTGCATTTGTGAACCAGATTCACAGCTTCGAGGCAGGTGTGTGGGTGCTTTTATATCCACCCCAGCACATCCTAAAAATCTGGTCATTAGTGTCTGTGCCTAGAAGCCAAAACAACAGAGGGAGAGCACAGGGCTTGGGAATCAAAATCCAACATTTTCATCCCATCTCCTTCCTCCCCTTTCTCCCTTAGCCTGACTGTATTCCAGTGGTTAACTAAGTCCCCCAGATACAGATATCTGAAATATCTATATGAGTATATTTGAAATCTTCAGCAGAGGAGGAGACATGGATCTGCATATTCCATGGCTGGAATGGACGCTCTGACTCCTAAAAATATGTGTAAAATTTGGCTGGACACAATATCCAGCATATTCTTCAAAGACAGAAGTGGCTGGTCTGAAAGAAAAGGCTGAGGTAACCAGAGTACTGAGTATTGCCAAGAAAATTGGAATTTATCACAACCTTGTCCTGAACTTTTTAATTCATTACAATAAGGAGCTCCAAGCTCAATATGTCAATTTTTTTGTGAATTCAAGGCAACTAACTTTTCCTTCCATGCAGGGACAATGTATATGGTGAATGTATTTTAGAAGTTAGACCCTTAATTTGAAACTGTTGTAATGATATAAGTCAATTATTTGATGTTAAGACCTCAGAACCTGTAGCACTATTTGAAGATTTTAGCTCCACAAAGAGCTTAGCTGTACCTCTGACTCAGTTTACACATCTGAAGAAAAATCCCATTTGGAGCTTGATTTATTTTTCTTAGTCTACAAGGAATGTTTCCATTCTTAACCTTTGAATATATACTAAACATTGGTGTATTGTTTACATTTTTTCAATGAGAATGATATATACATGACACAAGCTAATTAAAAAAAAAAAATTTCCCCCCAGAGACTAACCTGTGAAGGCAAATTCCTTCAGAGAAACTAAAGGGAATGCCACAGTGAACACTTTACATATGTCAGTTCCTGTTCTTCCAAACTTTTACTGAGGCATGGCAACTTCTACCTGGTGTTCATACCATGCTGAACAGCAGGAATTTCAGTGTAGGCTGTAAAACCTGCTTAAGAGCCTGTGTAATTTACCTCACGTTGATTACTCTGTGTGGAACAGCTAATGGTACACGAGCTAATTAATCTATAGCTGCCTCGCCTGTCTCTGCTAAATAGTTGCAATGGCTATATCTTTGAAAACCTTGATATACCATTTTTTTTAAATTGTTACCAGTGGCTTTGTGCACCTGGCAGAAATAGGCATTTAAATTAGACCAGGTCTGATTTGAGCCCAGGGTGTGAAGACATCTATAATGGGAAAATGCCCCTGGAGAGAAATACATTCCTACAAGACAAACACTGCTCTCAGCTTGGGAAGAGACAGCAGCCAGGCAGGGCAGGTTTTGGTAAAGGAGAAGGGGAACTGAAAAAAAGCATCAAGCTGCAAGCTTTTGGTCTTGTGCTGCCCCCACTGTGCTGGCCTGAAAACTAAAGGGCAGTGCTAAAGGCCCCTTGTGTTAATACAGCCATACAAAACACTGTCACTTTTAATTTCCTCTAGCTCTCCTGAAAATCAGCTAAGCCACCACTACCAAGCCAGGTTTCTACAAAACAAAAAGACACAGTTTAAATCTGCAGTTTGGGGACTGCAGTTCAAAGGCAGAGCAAAAGTGGCAGCCTTTAGGTTTGCACACTCACCTGTGTCTGTGGGCACCAGAGAGCCACAGCAATGCACCTTCAAACATGACAAAGAGATCATTTAAATACAGTTATTTGTCACTGGCTTATAGCCTATCTGGCATCCAGTCCTAAAATCAGTGTCTGGAGCCTGAATTTCAGAGATTTTGTACCACTTTACATGAATAAAGGACTTTTCCTTTTGATGCTTAGGAATACATCGTGGCACTAAAATAGTCACTTTTCAACCCCAGCTGAAAATGTCCCTTTGGGGATTCTCAGCATATGGATAGTTACATTGAAAATCAATTCTTCTGACATTCAGAGCTTTCTTCTGGAGAGGTTTATTTGCTCTACTAACCATTTTAAGCCTCTGTGGCACCTTCTCACTCACCATAACTGCTGTGCTTAGTACCTGGCTCATAAGCATTATTTGATTTCAGCAGCCTGTACACTGTATCACATTTTAAATGAAAATAAAAACTGCTTCAGCTCTCTCCTTGTTTGTGTTGGTGTTAAACCTCTCCTGTAGAAATGTGAGTGCTGATGGGAAGTGTGAGGCATTAGGGATTTGGGGTCCACAATCCTCATCTCCTCTGGAGTTCTCCTCAGCCCACCAAGCCCTTACCAAAGGCACTTTCTTCATTCAGCTGGAGGTGGGAGAGGTCCATGGCTGAGCTCACAGGTCCAATTCTGCTCCAGTGTGCAGGAAAACCTGAGGAGAAAATAAAGAAGCTGAGTGCTAATATTGAGAAAGTTGAATAAGAGCAGTTCTGGAGTGTCACACACAAGACAAATTACAAGCCATGAGTTTGCTTGAAACATGCAATTTCCTACTAATAAGCCATAGAAAATAGAATTAATTACTTCCATTGTGTGTCTTAAAGCAATGATATCTTTTGGCTGCAAGTTTCTGCATTGCTCCAATTCTGTTAGGGGCCAAAGAAGTCTGTTTTAGTTTCCAGTTAAATATTTTCTATCAAACTTATTTTTCTATTGCTTTTTTTTATTGGTAGTGGTTTTTTTTTTTTGAGAACCTCATTTGAAAAACAAAGACAGGCGTTTGGGGGGTTTTTAACATATGCTTAGTCTTGAAAATTCTCTTGGAATAAATGATATTTCAATTTATTTCTCTGCAGAAGAGACTGTTGTTCCATGGAACTTTGCCCCCATTTCAAACTCTGAAGTTCACTTCTTCAGTAGATTTTCAAGGCTTCTTGCCTGGTAGAGTAAAAAATATGGTTAATTTTTCTGAACTTAGTGCTAAATTGCTACAGTGACCTGAAATTGGTCAGTCTTAGATGCTAAGAAATAATGCCTCATATAGCAGCTGTCTTGAGACCTGCTGGACAGTGTTTTTGGTTTTTTTTTGGGTTTTTTTTTTTTTTTTTTCATTCAGATGGAGTATCACCCGCAAGAGAAAACATCCAAGCACCTGTTTTGGAACATGTGTTTCCTACGGCAACCATTACAACTTTTTTATCTTGCCAAACCAGTCTAATAATTACAAAGAACAGTATCCATAGAACAACAAATTATTTTTCTAGTTCATTTTAAAATGTCTTACTGTGACCTTTTTCCCTATTGCCATCACTGCCCTACTTTTTGGCTGAGGTCTCTTTAAGATGGGGAAGTTACATCAGCAATTTCACCTACTCTGAAATCGCCTCATTCTGCCCAGATTTATACCCCATGAAATCCTACTGCCCTCAGGGGGGTTCTGCAGAGTGTAAGGCTGGGCAGAATTTGATCCAGAATGTTAAATACTGGAGCATCAAAGTTATAGGTTTATTGCAATTATTATTGGTCCCTATTGGTTATTTACTTATGCTTTATCTCAGCTACAGTTAAAATTCTATGCTACAAGGTATGTGGGGAGAAATAAAAGCACAAATAGCAAGTGAGTGCATTGATTTGGAATGGGCTTGAACCTGTTTTTATGCCCCAGGACACTGCAGAAAGGGAGGGATTTTCAAGGCTCCCCACAAAGTGACCTGAGAGTTGGGATTCTGAGTTGTCTGAAAAAAAACTCTGCTGTAAATGGAGGCAACTCTGGCACTGATACACCAGAAGCTCAATTTTCTCTATCTCAGGGGCAAGATGGGTTTTGGGACCCCATCTCCCTCCCTGCCATGCCTCTCTCACTGATGAACCTCTTCACCAAAGCAGCACCAACACATCTGGTTCCTTCTGCACCCCTGGCAATGTTTTCATGAAGGTTAAGGGGCAAACCTTGGTCACTTCTCAGTTAATTGTGCCTAGAGAAAGGCTATATCTATCTATCTATCTCTCTCTCTCTATCTCTATCATCTGTATCTATAGCTCTATCATCTCTATCATGTGTATCTCTATATCTATCTATATCTATATCAACTACAGCATCTATATCTATATCTATCTATATCTAATCTATCTATATCTGTATCTATATCTATATCCATATCTGTATCTATATCTATATCCATATCTGTATAATCTATATCTATATCAGGCCTTTCACTACAGATTCCCTCAGTCATACTCAAGAAGTTAAGGCATATCTGAGAAATTAAATCATACCTAATTATGTACCACTACCACCCTCAGAAATTGTTGTTCTAGTTTACGTGCCCAATTTCAAAATATCACTTCAAATACTCCAGGAGTTCTCCTTGAAATGGCTCAAAGATGTTAATGGACATGTACATAACTAGTGAAGTCAGGTGCCTAGGTGAACATTTTAAATCAAATATTTACATGTCAAAGGGAGATCTTGCAAGGATGGGCTAAAATAAGGCCCTAGAGGCAGCAGTATGAAAATCAGTGTTCCTGAAGTCCAGAGGATTTTACCTTTCAAGCTTCACAGAGCTTTTCCTCAGCAGTGTTTGGGCTGACTGAGATGGTTTAACCATGAACACCACAGACACAGAGTGAACTTGAGAGGGCTCAAAACATAGGATAACACAGATCCCACTTTCCACAGAATTACCTTGGAAGTAATCACAGTTATAGGAAATCTATCAGCACCCAACCAAATTTAAAATTTAAACCAGACTGATAGAGGTGCCAGAACAATGGACAGCAAAATGAATGACTGTTTTAAATTTACATTTTTCCCTTCCTCATGCTATGCATGAACTAACAGTGGGGAGTGTTCTATAGGTAGCCATACATCTTACATCAAGTGAGTACCCAGTTTTTCCCCCTTCTAGAATTTCTGGTCTGACATGTAGGCCTTCAACACAATAAAAAATGTGTATCCTATGCCTTTTTTTTTGCTTCCATATAAAGTCTTCATTTTTTTTTAATCAAATAGATGGAGTTAAAAAATGCTCCAAATTAAGTCTCTTTTTTCTTTTGCTATGAAAAATCATAAGAAGTCATACTTTTTGAAGTGGTTGGGAAAATAAATGCATTTTACAGTCAGTTCTGTAGCAGTGAATTTTTGGTGAAAGAAATTTCTAATTGAGTGTGAGAAGTTCCCTGTTACATTATTTCATGCATGTCTTCCCCATTTGGCCCACACTATCTTGAATTCAAGTTTACCAAAAAATGGACTTTCAAATTTAGCAGTCAGATTTGCTTGTCATAATAAATAGCAAACAGAATGACATGGAAAATGCTTTGTCCTAACAGCTATTACCAACCAGCATCTCAAGACTTTTACTGGTCGACACAACATTTTTCCTTTTTCTTTTTTTTTTTTATTGCACTCACTCATCAGGATCTAGCCTGCCTCACAACAGTCAGCTGCCATTGTAACAAGTTACAGGAAAATTATAATGCTTCCTAAGCATTTCCACAGAAACAAATTTCATGTGTGTGGGTGGGCAGTAGGAGGAGAATAACCTTGGGAAAAACACAATTATAAACAGCTGCAGCATGCATTAAATGTAATTATGATTGATTCCTATAAATAATTCTTTGTGTAAATTTCCACTTAAGCTGGATTTGCTGTTCGGGTGCAGTGGACATTTCTGCATTAAGTGATTATGTATTTTTATTATTATTAAAAATACAGATTTTTTTTTTTTTCACTTGGGAGAGAAGATGGGGAAAGAAGACTTACTGTACCAGCATGAAACGCTGAAAATCTTGACTATCACAATGAATAGTTTAAGAGACTGGACATGATTAAATTGTTTGTGCCTGAACAACAAAGAAGGATTAAAATGAAAAAAAGTGCATCATCCAAAGTTATTGTCAGCAAAACCTCATAACGCTATTTCAACAAGATAATAGGTGTATAATGATAGATAGCACCTGATCAACCACTGTGGAACAGCTGACTAGATTAATAGGACTTGACATTTGTTCTGTTTAATGGAGAAGGTGCTGAGCACCTAGGTTTCTGCTATGCTAATTGCTTAGTCATTTGAAAAAGAAATCAATACAATACAGCCCTCACAGGAGAAAATCTTGACTGATTCTTTACAGTTCCTACAGCAAAAATACACTAAATCATGGTCATTAATTCATTTGACTAACTCAACACTTAAAATTTCATTCATTCTCATATAAGATTTTACAGCTGTCTATTACATGAACATTCAGCGGTGGTGATGGCAGGAAAGTTCATATAAAATGACTGCAGAAGGAAGGATGGTTCCTCTGGAAGCTTTGTGCAGCCCAATCCTGATCCCACTGCTATTAATTACATATTAATTTCCTGGCCATGTCCCCCAGAGAGAGAGGACAGGGGCTGGGCAGGGCCTGGGCACATCTGTGTGCTCAGCTCTCATAGCATGTGTGGGAGCTACCAGGAGCTGCTCAGGGCTTCAAAAAAACCCCAAAAATCATCTTAAAACAGCTGCAACACTGAGGTGCAACACTGCTGACCCCCCTCAGGAGGCTCCAGCCCCATATTCAGCAGCATTTTCACAGAATGGGGTGGGAAGGGATCTCTGCAGAGGGCCCCAGTCCCAGCCCAGACACCCAGCCCAACACAGAAATGCCTCCAGGTGGGTTTGGGATGTCTCCAGAGAGACTCCACACCCTCCCTGGGCAGCTGTTCCAGTGCTCTGCCACCCTCAGTGCAAAAAAACCCCAAAACTTCCTCATCTTGAGGTGGAAGTTCTGTCTTTTAGCTCTTGGCCATTGCTCCTTGTCCTGCCACTGAAAAGAGTCTGGCATCACCTTTGAGATATCATATTCATTCATGAGATCCCCTCTCCATCTTCTGTTCTCAGCCCAGCTCCTGGGGCCTCACCCCTCAGGAGAGATGCTGCAGACACCTCAGCATCTCTGTGGCCTCTTCTGGACCCTCTCCAGTAGCTCCTAGCAATTTTTACACTGTGGAGACCAGAACAGAACACAGGAATTCACTGTCCTTACCTGCTGGCCACACCCTTCCCCAGGCACCCCAGGATCACCTTTCTGACCTCTTCCCTTCCACAGGAGCCAATGACACATGCTCAGAGTCCAGCTCCTTAACCAATCTGATGATCCAAGGCTATCTTTCTACTCTGTGTACCTCCTCAACAATTTAGGTTTTAGTTTAGACTTTCTTTCCAGCTGAGATATAATCTCAGTTTTTCATACAGAACATATGGACGTTTCAAAGTATATCAACATTTGTAAGACAAAATCAGAAATATAGGGACCTGCTTTCCTCACTGAGATCTCCAAAGACTTTCATGTTTTAGTTATCTTAACACCCTTGACATTTTTTGTCATGCCATTTTTGTTTGTCTGTTCATCTCCAGAGAGCTTTATTAGCTAACCAAGCCTTCTGTGTGCAGTAGGGATGGGGTAACCAACCTAGAGGTTGATATCTTCCAGCTTAAAAATGTCACCTGGGGGGGTTTGTCCGAATTAACACAGTGTCAAAGGCAAAACTGGATTCAAAGCTGAGCTCTGCCTGTGCCCCAGCAAGGAGCAAGGTTTCCTAAAAAAATGGCTGCCTGGAGAGCTTTCAAGGCAGAGCTAAAATACTGCACTTTTCTGCACTCTTTACTATAGGATCCATGGATCTCTAATTTTTTTCCCACCATTTCTACCTCCTGCATGGCTGTGTGATTAGCTTGATTTGCAATAAAACCTTGCTTTCTTTATAGTAATATGATTTGGTGGTACTACAAACGAGACAGCTTTCACCTGACATGAATTGGGTTATTTTTACAGACTTGTTGGAATTAATTGCTGGTAGTTCAGGAGCTTGAAGCTCTGCAAGGAAGAAAAAAGCATTATTTGCTCCAAAGTTAAAGTAAATTAATATGAATAACCCTGCTGATGTTCAGGTTTCATTTAGTACATAACATACAGAAAGGCTGTTGAGACACTACAGAGTACTGAAGATTTGTCTGAATGTTTTTTAAACAACAAGAGGAAAATAAAGATGGTACATGCTTAACCCTCTTGGGCTAATTTTTTAAGGCATGTCTCTAAAACTGCATCAAAATATTTTGTGAATACAGTTCTTCACACTTGACCTCTATTTAGGTATAGAAATCAGTACAACAGATAGAGACTCTGAAGCTATATTTATCCTTTTGGCCATAAAGGCAATACTTTATTTTTGTTTTTTCTTTATGAGTGGATTTAAAGAGCTTTTTTTAAAGACTCCATTACCTTTTTTTAAAATATGACAGAAAAAAAAAGAAACAACAACAACAACAACAACAAAAAAAACCAATAAAACCCCCAACCAACACGGGCTGTACACATTTTGTAAAAAAACATTCTTACATCAATCAAGCAAATATACATTAGCAAGAAGGAAACACATTAAGACTCATTTTCCTTTTTCCTTTGCCAGGTTGTTTCTTTTGTACTATATATCAGAATGAAAGTAATTCACCTCTCAAAACAAAATATTAAAGAACAAAATATGACTGTGATGCACTTCTGCAGAATACAGTCAAATTTCCATAAAATGTCTGCAGGGTTTTGCACATTAAAATTTCTCTTGCTAAAAATGTTTATGGAAATAGGTCATTATGCACATTACTAATAGAGAGCAATTTGTTGCTTTTAAAGGAGCTTTTATACTAATAGTTGTGAATAAACACATTTATCAGACACCCTAAACATAAACAATGTGTACACTGGCAAGCACAGTGCTCCTCACACGTGGATTGGAGGGGTTGCTCATTTGGGGCCCAGCTCTGCTGCCATGGAGCTCAGGGGGATTTTGGACAGTTTTTGTTAGGTTGATATAGGGGATTAATGGTGTGTCAGCTAATGCAAGGAACCAGAGGATCCAGTAATTCCAGTCCTACCTGCTTCCACCCAGCTTGGCCAGACCCAGGAAGGCTCTTGCTGTGTTTAGTGAAGGGACAGCAAGGGCAGGGATGTCCAAGCAAAATCCATCCTTTGCAGCCACAGCTGCAGAGCCCAGGCCAGCAAGCCCAGCCCCACACAAGCATCACCAGTCTATGGGAAACAAAGCAGATTTTCACATCAGTAAGAGCAACTGTGCTCATGTGACACCAGAATTCTGATTGAAATGTTACATATCCCATTATCAGCACTCGGAAAAAAGAAAAGGATGATAACAGCTATTGTAATTTTACTTGACTTCTGAGGAACAAAGAAGCTAGAGCCAGGCAATTACATTGTGTAGGTTATCATAGCACAGGAAGCAACAGGATACCAGTTTAAAACTGCAGGGCTCACTGAGGAACATCTTACAATATATATTTACACGGTAGCCACCATCCATTCTCCTAAAAATCCCACTTAAACCACAGATTAGATCACGTAGGAAGTGCAGATGAAATGAGCTGTTTTAGGGAGATATGTTGATTCCTGTGGTCCCTTGCTTGGTTGTCAGTAAAAGTGAAGAAAATGTAAAACATCGATCCAATTATTTCAGTTAATATACAAGCATTAGGCATTCAAATTCCTAATTAAGAGACAACATGCCCTGTCAGGCATCTGCATGGGCTATTGAACATTGCCTAGATTGTTCCATAATTATCCTGGCTTAATAGCTCTAAAAATGTAAGCAATGTGCATCCATTGAGGAAATGCAATGCTTATCACACAAGGAGGAGCAGCACACAGAACATGCTCTGCACGGTGTGTTTTTGCTGCAGGTTTTAGTGGAACATGCTTTAATTAACAGCAGGCAGCCTCAGCTTAGGAGCTGGCTGCTGTGGGCAAGAAGGCAATGCAGCTCACACATCAAAATATATTTCCATGACCAGATTTAAGCACAAAAAACTCAACTGTTGGAGGTTCTCCAGTTCAGATTCCCACATCAGGCACCAAAAAGAAGAGATACCATGTGCAAAAATAAGGATTTTGTGCAGATTTCAGCATGATGCTTTTCAAGGCTCATTTGTTAAAATCTTCCATCTCCCAGCCCCATGTCCCAAAAAGAAAAGAAAAAAAAAAGAAAAAAAAAGAAAAAAAATCAGCATCCTTTGGGACAGTCATGTTGTCAAGGAAACAGAGTTTTGCCATCTTCTATCATTTGCATTGTCGGTAAATTTGCTACTATTTCCTTGACTCTGTTCAAGATTTGACCAAAGCTGCCTTAAATGGAGCAGTCATAGCATCAAGATGTCTATTCTTTCATATTCTCTGGCAAAACTGGGCAAATCATGCATATATTCTCCCACGTAAAGTCTGCAAGGAACACAAAAATGAAATATTTCAGCTCTTTGAAGTGGATTTCTTCTGTCCTTTAACCAACAGGCCTTGTTTTAGGAAAAAAAAATGTTTTAAGGACTCCATGTACCTGTTTCTTTTTCTCTTCTTCTTGCTTTGAATAAGATAGAAGACAAAAAAGGAAAAACAAAAGCAAAAAAAAAAAAAGGCCATTTAAAAAAAGATAGTGAAAATGGGCAGAAATTTTAGAACTGCTGAAAATGTGCAAACAAAACTTATTTTTTCAGCACTGTCTTTGTTCCAGCTGAAACTCTAAGTTAAAAACCTCAACGGCCTCTGGTCAAGTTTACTGGCAAAGCCCCTGTAAATGGGTACTGCAGGGGATGCAGAACTATAAATGTGTGAACTTGGCAGCCTCAGGATGTTTCATGCAACAGAATGAAGGAGATTCTCCTCAGCATTTCTCTGGAGACTATCAGGAGGAACTGAAGCAATTCTAAGGTTCCCTGTAGACTGCCATCCCATAAATAAATAACATGAATAAATGTATCTTCTTACCTGGGACAGATCTAGCAGACTTGAGTTGATTCAGCTTGTTTTAGGTGGATTTTCTTATTCATTTTTTTATATCACCATAGTCATTAGTGCCACAGCATCTAATGGTGAACTTCCATCTTTTCAAAATAAAGATTTCTGCAGTAGCATCTCACACCTATTTTACCAGCTCTGGTGTGAGATAACTTTTCTTCTCTATTCTTCTAAGTATTTTTGAAAAAAACTGTGTACTTACCTGCTCTTTCCTGTCCCTGCCCCACAATAACTAGAATTCTACAGGCAATATCAGGATATAGTGAGCCTCAGCTGTGGATTTTCTAGCCTGGAATCTGACACCATAATGGGTATTAAATATGCATGTTTTTTTCTTCACTGGATATGTAAACTTTTTTATTAATTAGATAACAAAGTAATCATCCATCTGCAGGTATTAAAGGAATATCAATCCAAATGGTAGAATGGATAAAATATATTTCGGCTGAACTGTTCATGTCAAAACATAGATTATTACAATTTTTAAAAATATCTGTATGTAATGATATTTAATGTCTTAATGAAATTCAACAATGAACTTTAGACAAATTAAAATTATATATTTAAAGACTATTTTTAGCTCTCAAATAATTTTTTTTTCCTTTCTCCCTTCTGGTACAAAATTATAAACTACACATCTTTTTTTGGTGTCAAATAAGAAAAAAACAAACCCTCAATTTTCAAAAGAAGAAAATGTATTATTCCTTATGAGATCAGAAGATAATTAAGGCACTTAACAGAACAAGTCACTTAACAGTACAATTCACTTACCAATATTAGATTATTTCTTCTGTGAACAAAGGTAACCTTATAGGCTAAGCTCTGTGATTAGAAAGTAAATTGCAATAGATTTATCTTTTGTATGTAATATCTGTACAAATTTATGGTTTTGGAGGTTTTTTTGGTTGGTTGGTTTGGGATTTTTTATTATTATTTTTAATTTTTTTATTTTTCCACTCTGCAAGGTAGCAACAGGTGAACACTTCACTTAGGATCCCTCTGACTTCTGCACCCTGAGGATAGAGGAGGTTTTCTGAGGGATGAGGCATTCTCCCAGATACAACATTCCTGGGACACAGACCCCAGGGATGTCTCAGCACCTTCACCTTTTGAGCTCAGGACAAGTGTACTGCACTCTAATAATTACTCATTAATATTGAGGACAGTGTTAAGTAGTTCCATGGTAAAATTTTTGGGGTACTTGGAAGATTTCTTTTCACCATTTTTTCCTTTTCAGATCTGAGAACCCATGGAACCACTAGAGCAAGCCAGGGACACCTGGCTGGAAGCTTTGCAGAGTTTTCTCCACAGGCTTATTTGAGGGAGCAGGGGAGGTAAGACTCAATATTTTGGCTGCAGAAATGATTAAATCTAAACTCAAAAGCCAGAGGCAGCCAGGATGCCCTTTGTTATTGTGTGGGAGAGCTCTGCACACTGACTCCCTTCTCTAAGCACTGCACACTGGGTTGGTTTTTGCAAGCCCATACATTATTTGCCTTCTCTCCACCCCCAAAAAGCTGAAAAAAACTGTTTTCTGGATTGCCAAAGCACAGATTCTCATCAAAACTCCAAGAGACAGCTCTCAACAGCTGCTTCCTGCAGCTGGAAAGGTTTTTCAGAGCCAGTCTAGACCTCCATGTAGCAAAGCTCTGGTGTTCATGAATAGCCAGCTGATTTCTAGTCTGGGTGCCTCACTGCATTGCTTCCTACAGTAAATACTGCAATAACAGCTTCCTTTTGTAGGTAGGAAGGTATTACAGGCTTGTGTGAGAAATTCAATGTATATTCCTGCTAATGAATAGTATGTGATTAGTACATGGGAATAACTAATGTGGGGTTCACAGGGTCAGGGTTCTTGGCTGTCCCCTGTGAGTCACCAAATCTGGGTAAGCAGTTTGGGGTATGATTGCTTTTGTGGTTTTTTTTTGTTTTGTTTTGTTTTGTTTTTTAATGCAGACAATTTGCAAAAAAATGTGGCATATGGGTAACTTTGAAATGAAAGTGAAGAGCATGATTTAAAATGAGGGTCCGCTCAGAGCAGCTAAATTTGTCTTTAAAATGAAGAATTATGGGGACTGTGGTAAGGACTAGGTTTCACCCCATTTTTTCCTTCAGACAAAATACATACTGCCAAGCACAAACAGAGAAAGTTATTGGGGTTCTGGTTGTTTGCTTTGTTTGGTTTGGTTTTTTAATTCATTTTTCTTTGTTTGTTTTGATTAGGTCATTCGAAGTCTTATTTGCTCTGGAAACTGCAGCTACATAAAGATCCTGTTGGAAGCTCTAAACTTTTCCAAAATCAAGAAAAGGGGAACAGCAAAATAATTATTGACAGGAAAGAGAACTCATTATATTTCTTATTAAAGAAATTTTTTAACTAGTTGCCTTTATAAGATAGTTTATCATGACTGTTCCTTTGAAGTGCAGAGTCTGCCTTGTTAAGTATTCACATTTACTGACTCACTGTTCATAAAATCAGGTGTTCCAAAGACAAGAGGTATTTTTTACAATAAGCAATTCTGTAATGAAACAGAGAAATATAAATCAATTTATTAGATATCATCTGCATATAGAGCTGTGAAAAAGACCTCAGGAAAAAAGCTCAAGACTACTGTAATTTGTAGTTTGGGGAAGCATATATAAATATCTTCAGGCACCATAAATTTAGATGGTTTACCAGAAAACATTAATAACTTTCCAGAACAAAGGGTGAAATGCCTCAGCCACAGTTTCCATACTGCATTCTTCTCAAAACACCTCTACTTCTTTTAAGCATAAATTCTATTTTTAGATTTTTTAAAAACAATGAGGAAGAGTAGGAAGCAGCCTACTTTTTTCAAGGATGCAGGTGGGAGCCAGTCCAATAGGATTCCAGGGGCACCTTCATATCTTCTTCATATCTTCATACTTTCACCTTTCCCTACATAAAAAAAAAAAAAAAAAAAAAAAAAGCAAATTGCTTAAATGTTTTGCTAAGCCTTACTCACCTCTTGGGTGTTTCAATGAATTTAGCTGATATGGCTCCCCCACAATCAGATGTATTTTGACACGCCCATAGCTTGTTGATTACAACCCATTCCTCACACTTGACTCCCCTGAAAAAAAAAAAAAGAGCTCTGTGTCAGTGTGCCTCTCACAAATCAGGCAACACAACTGAGCTGCTTTCCTGATGAGCCCTATCAAGCCCATTTTTGGAAATGATGTAAAAATAATTCATTTCTCCTTTTTCCAGGCAAAGATATTTGATGTCCTGCCTCGTGTTATGTTACATATACTCTTCTGGGAATGTACCATTCTCCCTTCCCAAAGTATGCTAAGCAGATGAGTATTCCCAGACTCTGAATCTAATTTGGGGAAGAATGAGCAGTTTGGTGTTGGCCACCTCTGTACTCGTGAGGGTACCACAGGAGTGAAGCACCAAAACTGTGCTGTTGTGTTATTGCCCTCCTTCATTTGTCTTACCACATACTGGTGAGAAGTGCTGAAGAACTTGGCAGGTTCTCTGGCCTCATCACACCTCAATGTGTTTATTCCTAGGACACAAGCCAACTTCATTGTAGCTCTGAAGTTTGTTAGCTGTTTTCCTCTACTGAATTGCCAAATTCAACAAACTCTGAATTAGGTATTTTCTGTGTAAAAAAATAAGTGACGACAAAATTTTAATCAACCCTTTCACTCAGTTCTGTATGGTATTTGATGACTTTGTTTATGGCACACAACTGAAAACCAGCACTTCATACTTATGATAAATTTAAATGTTTAAAGTGCATTGCTTTTCTGCCTCGAGCATAAAGAGGGGTGACAGAAAGCTGGGTGAGAATGAGAGGTATAATTCCCTGCACACTGAAAAACTTCTTGTACAAGTCTTCCTTCCTTTGTACATTATCTGAAAAACGTGGCTGACTGTACTATTTTCTCCCTTCTGCATTCAGTCTATATAATATAAATACTAAATTCTACTGTCAGGACTATTAATACTTACACATTACAACAAGGGGCTTGGGCCAAAGCCAGTGTTTCTCTGCTACAGAAAAAGAATAAGTACAAAAATAAAATAAAACAAAGTAAAACAAAGTAAAGTAAAGTAAAGTAAAGTATAACAAAATAAAATAAAATAAAATAAATAAAATTAGTGGATAGTTATTTCAATATGGTTGGCCTCATGCTAATCTCCTCAGGTACAGGATAAATCTAACTCAGCTGGATATTTATGACATCTTTAAGACACAACCTGCCTGCCCCAAGCAGACAGTTTAACATCTTCCTCGGGTACCTGTTATTCCTTGTTTTGGTGGTTTGTTGCCTTAGCCAAGCTGCTGATATCCATGCAGGAGCTCTCTGCCAGCCTCCTGCTCTGGCCACGAGGTGCACATCTGCATCTCCAGTGCCAGCTGCTCCACACCCAGCTCATCCTACCTGCAGCCCCTCCCTGAATGCACAAACAGCAGGCTTTGATTTTCAATAAGCAGGTTTTACCAAAGATCCTCTGGCTTTCCTCTCATAGCTGCTTCTTGCCCTCAGGAGAAGTAACCTGAAAATATTTGCAGCTACCTCAGTGCTTTTTTTTTTTCAGATATCTCAATAAAACTCTGAATTGCCAAGGCTCCCTAATACACTGCTGATATTCTGAGGATGACACCCAGTCACCCAGTAGAGTGGACTGTTGTAATCCAATTTTTCCCATTAAGCAGTTCACTTCTATTATTTCCCATATTGTAAAAACTTAAAGACATTTTTGTATTAAATATGGCAGTGGGCTGGTCATGATTACAGGGCACAGTGTGGTTATAGTAGCAAAAATATTAACTGAAAGAAGTCCCCAAACCTCTTATTTAAAATAAAACTGTTGGTATACATTACATAACAATAAAATAATGCATTTAAATAAAACATCATGCATTTATATATGTGAATTTAAATATAGATGTTTTATACTAAAATATACATAAATTCAATAATTATAAACATTGAGATGATGCAAAAATTACGCAAATCACCAGTTCCTATCAAACTCATCTCAAATCTAATAAACTTAAAAACAAGGGCATGCCATTAATAGACCTCTGACTATGCAAATACTGTGTCAAATCCTCGACATGAAACAATGAGATTTTATCTCTATACTTTTTTTTTTTTACTGTACTACTATCTTATGTAACTTATTTTATTGAAAAATAAAGTAGGTATAACAGTGATTATTTTCTGTAACTACTTGAAGACATGGAGGTCAGACTTGGGTGTTTAAGTATGCATGTATCTTTTCACTTAATTGTTGTTATGTTGAAATATTCTTAGCTGAACAAGCTGAAAAGTAGAATTTTTTTCCTCTGTCTAAAAAGAACATGAAAATGAATTATACTCTTAGTGTCATTAATTTGAAAAGAGCAGCAAAAATAGGAGCACCTGTGTTGGTATAAGTCACTTTAGTGACAAAGAAACCTCTGTTAAACTTTTCTGTCTTATTTGAGATCATACATAGGGACAGGTGGACCAAAGCACAAGAGTGCCAGTGTCTGCCCAATAAAGCTGCTCTTCATCTCTGACTGAAACTTTTCTGCTAGTAGAACATAACTATTTATAAAATTTTCCATGTTTGACAAATGAGACATCTCAAAGCACCTTGATTAACTTAAGGGAAAAAAAAAACAACCCCAAAAAAACCAAAACCAAAACCAAACCAAAACAAAAAACTAAAAAAAAAGGCAGAAGACTTTGGGCTTCTCAAGTTGCCTCTGAGATCCTGGATGCAACCAGACCTGATCCTTCTCCAGACTCATAATCCCCTTTACACCCTGGGCAAAAACTGACACAAATTCACACTGCAGTATGGAAAATCCTCGAAGGAACCTGGCCTTTGGAAAAAAGTGGAAGACCAGCTGAACCCTCATTCCCATGAGCACTCACAGAAAAAATGCTGTTTAATCATTAATTGAACAACTTAAAAATAAAACCATTTATCTTCTTTCAGCAAAAGGGAAGCACTCTTGCCCTTGTTATGCCAGATGCACAGAGTCTAGTAGATTTTTCCTGGTGGAGGTGCTGGGGGACTGAGGTTTAACCCCCCAACAAGTGAGAATGATGGATTTAGGACTTTCTGGTCTTCTAAATCAGCCTCCATACTCTGCTTTTAGCCATGGTCTGGGCCTGTCCTGCATTACAGCACATGTGAATGAGGCAGA
>WBND01000329.1:145832-185215 GCA_013398595.1 Tychaedon coryphoeus
ACAGTGCAACTACATTCTAAGCCAGAGAAAGTTCTTCTGACTCTGTAACAGTTTCAGTTGAACTCTCCTTTCATCAGTTTCCCAGGATTTATTTTGAAGCCATTTATATTTTTGAATGCTACAATGTCATGGGGCAAAAAAATAATCACAGTGTAGCTGTAATTTGCATGGAAAATTACTTCCTTCAGTGTTGTATCTCTTGTTGTTGACATAAAGGTCCACTGGAAACAAAGATTTTTTTATACCATGTAGGTGTGATTGACTTATTATGCAAAGCATGAATAGAGGAAGGAAAAGTGCTTGCTGGATTTCTAATGGAAAAGTGAGATCCCCATAATATCTTTGCCTAAAAGTTATTTTTTGTTCTTGAGAGTGCTGTAGATGGAGAGTTATGTTTGCATAAGCAAACAGAGGCATTTAAAGCAGTCAAAGACACTTTCCAGCACTCTGACAAAGGAAGGTGCCATCACACAGCCTAGGAGGCAAGTTTGAAAAAAAAAAATGCTACGGCTCTCAGCCTTTAAAACATTCCTAGTGTGTCTGCAGAAATGTCAGTAGCCCAAATGAGAAGCATTCCAACAAAGAGCAGAATATTCTTGTTTTCAAAGCCTGTAATTTTGAAAGGGAACATCCCTTAGATGGTGTCTCTCTTGTAGCTGTTTGCTTGTGTGGAACAGGTGGAGGGCAGAGCACACAATGGAGACAACCTGTGGAAGGTGTGTGAGGTACATCCAGGATGCCTGTGGCTTTTAGGGAAATAACACCTGTGTCTTGGTGAGCATCCTGGTCTAGTGCAAGGTGTGAACTACGTGATCCCTGGATTTCCCTTCCAGCACAAACCATCCTGTGATTCTATGATTTGTGGGACATCTAAAACCTTGATATGGGTGTGCAGCCTGCGAGTTGCCCTGGATCTGGCACGCCCACAGCCCTGAGGCTGCCCACTGCTTTTCCACCAGCGTGCTGTTGGGCACAGCATCCCTGCAGGGATCTGCCAGCCCAGGCAGAGCTGGAGGCAGGCTCCCCCCAGCTCTGCAGGCTGCTGTGCCCTGTGCTGCCCAGGCGTGGCACTGGGCCAGCCCCAAATCAAACATCAACCTCGGGTGGGTGAGGAGTGCTCTTCATTCCAAATCTGAGATGCTCCAGGGGAGTCTGAAATGAAGCAAAACACATCTGCCCATTCCTCATTATTGCTGTTGTTATTGTTGTTATAACCTTTCCTTACACTAATCCACATTTCTGTTCCACACAGCGAGTATGCGAGAGGCTGGAAATAGTCATTAAAATGCGATAACGCTTAAAATTCTAGCACATTAACACTGACATTTTGCCTTCTAAACAATCTCAGGTAATGAAGGTCAATACAAGCAAACAGTCTGTCTATGGCCCTTCGTTAGAGGCTTTCTGTGCTTGGACTTCACAGCAGGGGACTGTCAGGCAGCGTTTTCCTCTGTGCAGCTTCTCTCCAAGTGCTTGCTGCAGCTGGCTTCAGCATATGGTAGAATATGAAGATATTTTCTGGGGTCCACTGCCTCAATCACTGTTTAATGATTAATTACTGCAGGCTGGTGTCAGGGTGAGACATTCAAGGCTTCAGGCAAAAGTCTTAACTATAGAAAATGACAGCAGGCGGGATTTTGCCAAAACGAGCAACTTTGCGCTGCTAGTTCTAATGATTTGCACTGCCTTTTGATCCATTTGTAAACAGCAAGATGGTAAAAGGCTGGGACTATCAGGCAGCAAATGCCAAAAATAACAAGGAATTGTTCCCAGAGAGAGTCTTAGGATGTTTGTCTTGTTGAGAAAATGTTATAACTAGATCTCTCAAAACTAAGTGGGGACTTGTGTGGTACCTTCCCTCAGACCATCTCCAGGATGGAAGGACCCCAGCCAACCACCAGCACAAAGAAGATGAGCAAGAGGCACAGAGCTGAAGCCCACAGGAGCTGTGAGGGTGAGGAACTGAGTTTGCCAGTCCCAGTTCCATCACAGCTGAGTGTATGGAAGTGGTGGGGATTTCTGCACAGATCTGGAGCCAGGACCAGCCCTGTGGGGAGCTCCTGGGCAGCCAGAGCCCCTCAGCAGGCACCAGAGTGCAGCATCCCAGTCAGCACTGCCTTCTGGGGCACTGCTGGGGAGCTGGGATGTGTTCCCATGGTCCCTGGGATCCTGGGGGAGATGGAAAGCTGCCTTCACCTTTACCCTGTGGTTCCACACTGTGCACAGCCCCATGGAAGGACAGACCCCTTGAGCCCCAAGCTCGTGATCAGCAACCCTCCCCTCCAGTTACATCGGCCTCAAATTGATGTAATGAGGACATGAGGGATCAGAGCTGTTTAAAGCTTTTGTTCATTTAGAAATGCATCTCAAACCCCATTAATTTGCTTTGCGTGGCTCTGTGTGCGTATCAAAACTACCCATAAAGATACAATTATCTCCCACCTACAAAGATAAGAATTGTATGTGCGCTTTAATAAAGCCCAGGTTAATTTTCTTCAGATTGCCCTTCATCAGAAATGCAAAATGAGTGCAAATTATACAATTCACATTTAGTATCATGTTGCAATTGCTTTGTGCTTGTGCCAGTGAGTCTACAGAGCAACGGAGAATAAGATCTTACATCTCAAGTGTCTTTGTCTTTGATAAAAATACAAAAAACACTTACTTTGAAGGAGTGTTTCACAGTGGATAGCTTGTGATTCCATCCTCCTCGTGCAGCACCATCACAGAAGCCAAAATTTCACCATCTTCCTATTGGAGACAAAACTGATTAGCACTGGAAATGCTTTTGGTAGTTCAAGGAAAATACTTTTCATTTCCAGGGAAAAACTGTCACAGTCTGGCTCGCTGTGACACCAATACTGGTCCAGCCAGGGAGGTGTGTGGCAAAAATAGAGAGATGGGAACAACAAGAATAACCTGGGAAACAAAGGAACTGAAGAGTGGTTAAAATAAAAACCAAAAAAGCCATGTGCAGTACAAGGGATGGTTTCTGGAGGACCCCAGAACCAGGAAGTCACAGCAATCTGTGGGGTGGGTTGGAGGGGAAGCAGAACTGTGTATGAAAAGGGCAGTCAGCCAACCATGTATCAGACTCAGAACATCACCTTATTTGTAATAGACTGATTAACATATTGTCTCCCATGAGGCAACTCTTCTTTCTCTTCTCTCACCCTAACATCAGAGGATGTTCTCTCTTCTAACTAAGTGCCTCCCAGGGTCAAAGGTTGTAACTTTCTGCATCTGCAGATAAAGTTATTCTCCTGTCCACTCTGACCAAACACATTTCCACAAAAAACATTCAACTTTTTTGGCTGCTGAAATGCAAAAAAATGTTATGGTTTTGGAAAAGGGAAGCAAAAGGAATCACTATGGAGAAGGAAATCCTGTAGAATGTATTTGTGGCAGGAAAGGGTGTTTTTTGAGGAAATGAAACTGGCTCACTTTAGATGAATCTAAGGTACTTTATTTTCATGAATTAAATACATTTTTCATAGTGCATAATCAAAATGCTTTTCTGTTCCTCCACGTTACAGAGTTCTGAAGACTCAGGTGTCTACTAATAAAATACTAGATTTTGCTGCATCCAATCTTTATCCTTTAAATATTTTGGGAAGAGAATCATGCTAAGTGAGAAGCAGCAGATAATTAATGGGCAGCTTACCTAGCTTGTACAAGTCACAATCAAATGCAGCATTATTTGTGAGTTTCTAATGTGATATTAACTGGTGATGGCTGAAGCACAAAAGGTTGAGAGACTGTTTGAATGATCACCAGAGGCATAGATGCTTATTTAAAATCTATCTGAATGCCTAAGTACTGTAGAATTGGGAGTTACTCAGTACAGGTCCCTGGATAAATAAAGGTGATGACATAAAAGGCCACACTTGGAAAATTAGACTTTTGGTACTTCCATAAGGACTGGAAATACTGTGAAAACAGCCATTCTTTTCTGTTTCTTCTGATAGAAAGCACTAGGGAAGGCACATGAACAAAGTTACTCAGCCTCTTAAAATCTCCAGAAAAGCCATGAACTTTTTGCTGATATTAAAATATTAATCTGAATTAGTCTACACATGTATAACTTCAAAAGTAATATGATTTCTTGATAGATTAATGAAACTTATTGAAACTACATGCTTTTTTTTTTTCTTTTCTAAGCTGCACCAAAAGAAAACTTGCTATGCACACTGAAAATTTTAATCCAAAATATTTTTCGGGATGTTAAAAAAATTTTTAGAGAGCAAAACTTAGATGGAATTTCAAGGCCCATCAGACACAAAGGCACAACCTTTAAAAATGTAGATAACTTTCAAGATGAGTCTCTCATTGTTAATGCAGACAGTTCCCAAGGCAAAAGCAAACAGTATCTGGCAGCAGGAACTTTTAGCGAGAATGTCATTAAAGAATTCAATCTACAGACCACAAAGTGATGCACAGCAGACCCACCTGACTCTCCTGCAGCTCATTCCTTTAGGTTCCATTAAACAGAAAGAAGACATTTTGGGTGATCTAAGTGTGTGCCCCCAAGTGAGGAACCCTTCTTGTATAAAATCCCAGATTTGCCAGAAGGTTGCTATCAGCTTCTGGCAAATTGTCACCATGGGCGAATGATTTCTTGGATGCCATCTCTACTCATCTTCTGTGAAACTGCAGAAAAATACAGAGAAGACCCATATGGAGTCAACATCCACCATAAAGGGAATGGGAGGAGTTTGACTAGAAAGCACAGCCCAGATGGAGTTTTGGCACAGGACTGAAAGGCCAGGGCATTCAGGCTTAGACAGCCTGTCTCACATTGCAAATACAGGTTATCAGCCCAGCCAGGAGCAAAATCTGTGTCCTTGCTATGTAACATTTGTAACTCCTACTGCTGCCACCTGGAAGATCCTGATGTATCAGGAGAAGGACACAAATCAAAACAGAGATGAACAATGGGCATACAAAAGGATCCCAAACTCAAGCTGCTGTTATTTTGGGTTGGCAGAGCTCATGATTAGCATCATCAGACACTATTCAGGTTTGTGTCAGGTCAGCCTTAAATCTTCAAGTAAAAATTAAAGGGAATCTCAAGCATTAATCATCTTCCTTTTAGAAGAAAAGTGATTAGTGTTGCAGTTGTATTATTGTCATTACCTTGTGCTTTAGCTCCTCCACTCCAGAAATCATCTGATATCATTCTAGATTACCTAGGAATGCTTCCTATTACTTATCTGCCATTTCAAGAGCACAGGACTCTCAGAGGTCATGTCCCATCTGCCAGAACTGAGGTGATGTCCAAAACCTGCTATGTTGTCTGCTAAGTCACTGGATATGTCTGGAATCAAAAGGGCAAGAGTGAGATTTTTCTGAGATTAAGACTCCCCAGCAGACTAAAAATGGTAGAAATTCTTAAAAGATTTAGGTGAACAGTAGATTTTTGGATGCCACCCTATGAAAGAATATATGCAAGATCTCTGATCTCGTTTAGTTGAGCTGGCATATTTATGTCCCAAATTTTATGAGGCTTGAGCTTTCAGAGTAAGGGTGTTATGATGAGTTAACACCACTGCTTAGATTGTTCACCAGCCAAATAGCAAAATTTCTTAATGTCATTTTATGGGACTTATAAGACATTAAACTAAATATGATTGCTGCTCCATAAAACAGAGCAGTTCTCCATATACTGTATGTATGCAAATACAACATCCTATCTCAGCCTCCAGTGCCCATAGTAAGTTATCCTTAGAGTTTAGACTGAATAGCTATTATTGGTTTACATGCTCTTATATCTTTGCATTTCATATAGCTAATAAAGGGAGAAGCTTTTCAAAAAAATAGGAGTGATGCCTTATGTGCCTCTCCAAGCAGCTGAGAAGCTTTTCTCTTTCAGCAGAAGAGGTACATTTGTCCAATTGAAACACATTTTCAAAATGCAGAAGAGGTGAATTTTCAAACAGAGACAGGTTTAATGAATGGCTTTTTTTTTTTTAAATCTATTTTCATATGAGGTCAAATATTGACATGGATCCATGGGCAAGGTGAGTAAGGTATCTAGAATTAATAGATCATATTAATAAATAGAATACCAAGTGAACACTTAAACATGGTCTGAAAACATCTTTCTACCAAGAATGAGACAAAATGGCTTTTGTCATAATTACCTACTCTATCAATTTAATTTGATTTAACTTCAAATTTAACTTCAAAGCATATTGTCCACTCTTGGAAAGATTATTTTTTACCTTTGTGGACCTCAGTTCTGTTTCTGAAAATAATTTCATCTTGTTTGCTATAATGGGAAGAGCAACCTTAACAGAGGGCCATTACTATAGCCTATATTTCATTGTAGACATTGAATATAAAATAATTGTTATTGTTTTCCAATAAATTCTGATTTGGGATGCGTTGAATCTGGAACATTAACCAAACAACGCGTGAGCTATGAATGTTTTGATTCTGAGAGCAGCAAAATGCGTGAGGTTTTTAAAAACTGGGACTTTGAATGAAAGAGGAAATGAATCATCAATTTATGAAATCACCAGCATATGAAAATCCCCAATTAATGAATGCATAAGTTAGATAAAATCTGGAAAAGTTGTGTGTGCCAGTTGAAGCAAGAATTCATAGAGCTACTGATCTTGGCAGCATTACAGAGGTAACATTTTTACAAGGTTAAGCTGTCTTTGAACTTTTCTATAATTTATTAGATGCAAACAGACATTTTTTTCTGTATCAAGCATATGTGTCTTTCTGTTCCTTTACTAAAAAATTATCTCAAATTTTGACAACTGTAAGAGAAAAAAGTCCTCTTCATTGCATATTACAACTCCACAGCACATTAAAAAAATATCTAAGATATTAAGCCACTAAGTGTTGTTCCACATTACCAGCCTTTGAAATGACTGGCAAGGCAACTTTGAGGATAAACCCTTGAGAAAGAAACCCATTTGATACATATTTGTCATCTCTTTTATATTCCTTTACTGCAACTATTTAGCTGTTCTTTCAGAGAGACTCAAATTTTGTTTGTTTGTTTGTTTGTTTGTTTTTTATTAGCCTGAGAGCAGAATCAAACATTCTGGAGAAGTGTGCATGGAAAACTGTAGAGGTGCATAAGTAAAACTGCCATTAAACTTAGAGAAAGACTGTCCCTACATATAAAATTTAGGCAAATCTGAGCATAGGGATGATAAAATTCATTCCATATCTTCTTTATGCATTAGTATAAAAGTTCAAGTCCTTGATTCAGTTCTTTTCAGCATTAGTGGCAGCTATTGCTGCAAGGAAATTAACAGGGCTATCTCACCCACTTCAGTAGGGATATGCTCAGTCCCTAAACTCAGTCCCTAAAGCTCTGCTGAAACATAAATGTCACTGTTTTGAGGGAATACTCAATATATTTTGTTCTCTGAGGTACATCAGTCTCTGAAGCTGCTTCAATGAAAGTTGACAGAAACTCAGGAAAAGTTAGTTGATACTTCCTAAATATCTTCAATGAGAAAACAAACAAACAAACAAACAAACAAACAAAAGGCTATTTACCTCCCCCCCTTTTGCCACATTTTCTTTTGGCTAGTTCCTATGAAATAATCTGTCTGAAATCAATGGTTTAACTGAGTGTTAGAGATCTGGATCAAGAACTTCCCAAGCAGCTGTGCCTGAATGGAAACTTTCATTGTGCAGGGTTACACTAATTTGGGGTCCATGGAGTTCCTTTCAGTGAGATTCCCAAAGGACTGAAGCATCACAGCTCAAATTTTAGCAGATTTAACAACCCAGATTTCCATTATGTCTTAAACTTACCAGAAATAATTAAGGTCACTTACCTCAGAAGTCCTAAAAAACAGGTAAAACTAAAGATTTTTCAGTGCTAATCACATAAGAGATGCTAAGCCCTCAAAGTAGTGCTCTACCACATCTTTTCTGTCCATTTGATACAAGACCAAGTGATAAGCAATCTATGTCAAGGACAATATATATTAATATTATTTTTTGCTTCAATTACGTGGTTTCAGATAAACAGGATTCAAGAGTCTTGTGTATTGAGAGTCTGACTGATCTGCTTTACAAAACCTTTCCATTTTTCTCCCTTTTTAATAAACTATTTGTCACGCCTCTGTTCTAAAATGAGAGTAAATGTTTTGGTTTATAATCTTACTTTTTTAACTAAATAAAAGTTGCTGCATAAAGTTTTAATATAATTCTAAAATATGCCCTTGTAGAAGTTGCCATAAACGTCGACATTTTCAGCAGCATGAATTTATGATGACACTGAATTTTTACAGCACTATAAAAGTCCATAGTCATGATGACATCTACAGCTGCCTTTTCACTAAAATATAAGAAACTATATTAAGATACATAGTTCAACAGACAGTTTCCACAGACTTTAAGAAATTGTATACACCAGCAAGTGCTCACAGCAGTCTCAAGATGGAAGAGATGGAAAAGATAGATAAATAACACCCTATGATTATTTAGCTGCTAAATGTTTTTATATTGAAATGGAAATCAGCAGAGAGTTCTTTTGTTCCTTTTCAGTTTTTATTTTCTTCTATTGATCAAGGCAAAAATTGTACTTAAAGAGCTCAAAATAAGCTTGAATTGAAGTGGAATTCGGCGAGGTGAGGGTTGCCTGATCAGCCAAAATGCCTCAAAGCAAACACAACCAGGATGGGGAGTGAGAGGACTGAGGCAGGAGGGCACAAGCCTGCAGGGCTGGGATCTCACTGGCACTCCAGAGATGTGGTGGGATGGCTCCTGTGGCTGGAGTGATGGAATGGAAAGATACAGGGTTCTCTGGAAAGAAAAGGGAAGAGGAGGAGAGGCTGCCACCCTCTGAGCCAAAGACCCTCTAGGGTGCAGGGTATTCCAGCTGGGGATGGATACGGGCCAGTGTAGAGCTTCTGGGTCAGGATTAGAAGGAGAACATGCTCTCATGAGACCCCATCCAGAGTGCTGCTCTGGAGCCCCCAACATAAGGTCACAGATCCATTGGAATGGGGCCAGAGGATGAGGACTCATTTGGAGTCCTCATTCAGAGAGGAGGAACAAGTCTCCTATCAAGACAGGCTTCTGTTAAAGAGCTGAGGTTCCAACTGGAGAAGAGAAGGCTCTGAGGAGACCTTACAGCCTTTTCCTGTACCTAAAGGGGTTTCAAGAGAGCTGGAGAGGCACTTCTTGCAAGGGGAAAGGCTTTAAACTGAAAGAGAGTGGGTTTAGATACTAAAAGATCTTTACTGTGAGGATGGTGAGGCACTGGAAAAGTTTGGCCAGAGAATTTGTGGAAGGCCCATCCCTGGAAGTGTGCAAGGCCAAGCTGGATGGAGCTTTGAATAAGCTGGTCTAGTGGAAGGTATCCCTGTCCATCACAGTGGAGTTGGAACAAGATGGTCTTTAAGATCCCTTCCAACACAAACCATTCCATGATTCTCTAATTACTATGTTGTGAGTCTGACCTTAAGTCTAGAGGTAGCCAGAGCACTTGTTTGGGTTGTGTTTGTTTTTTTTTTTTTCAAACCAATAAAAAGTACATCAAAGACATCATAAATTTTCATATTTTCTGTAACTAATAGGAAAAAGATGCACTTCTACATGGGACTCCAATAAATACACACATGATTATGAAATTAAATTCATGAAATATTATGATCCAAAAATTCCTATTCCTTAGGCATGCCAACAGCAAAAACTGTAACAAAAGCATTACTGTACTGTTGGTGGTGCTCTTAAATATGTTCAGGTCCCAAACTATGCAAAGTTTGGGTTAAGGGAAGTCTTTAATACTTCTCTCTTTGATACAAATATTTAAGTGAAATATTTCAAAGACTTGAATATTTCCATATTCAGGCTATGGGTAAATTAAATATATTACAGGATTAGACATTTCCTGATTATCACAATAGGACAAGTATGGACCCAACTCTTCCACCAATGCTCACTCAACGATTCCATTGAATTAAATATGAGTTACATGTACAGAGGGACTGAGGCAGCCTGGTTTAATTAGTGTGAAAATGTCAAGTCCCTGTGTACAGTGTGAACCTAAAAACACCCGGACAGTTAACCCTTTCACTGCTGCTGAACAATGTACACAAGTCAAGTTAGAAATCCTCAGAGGAATGAAATGAGTGTAAAATGGTCCAGCATTTCTACAGGATAATTGCTAGGAAAATAGCTTTCCAAAAAATCCCACTAAATGCTCAAGCAAGCAAAGCAATGCCTTTTAAAACAGCTCTGAATTTACCCCATCAAGGCCACTGTTAAGCAGGTGGTCAGATACAATATCAGTGAGAACTTGTTAGTTTGCATTGATCTGGAAAAACCAAATCCCTTAGGGCTGTTCATTTCTATGGGAATTGCAGAAAAATACAATCAAAAAACCCCAAAAAACCCTCTTCAATTTCCCCAAGAATCCCACTGGCTTCTATGTCCAAACATTTGATTGAAAATTGAAGTATGTATCATTAAAAAATATTTTGTTAAATCTAAGAGTGGGGTTTTCTAAGCAGATACTTAAAAAACAAAATTAAAGTTTCAATTTTTGAAAAATGAGGCAGTATAGAGAATTGTCTCCATTTTATAGTGCAACTACTCTACAGTATTGGTAGATGCCTAGTCTAGAAACATTTGTTATATTTTTTTCTTAGAGGAATAAACTCCTACTTTGCTAGCACTGTGGCTATAGCAATAGGAACCCCTACAGAAGTTGCCTCCTGGGTGGGTCTGCTTTTTCTGGAGGCACTCCCTCTCCCAAAGCTGCACTTTTCCACAAGTTCCTTTTGACTGAAACTTCTCAGCTTAAGACACATTTGAGAGTGTCAGGGAAAACTCAGAGTACAGCTCCAGACCAACTACAAAAGGAGCCTACCCTCAATTTTGAATTAATTTTTCAGCATCAGGAGTTTTCAGGCAGAGTTCCATACTACTAATGCCAACATGCAACCAGATATAGTGCAGAAGGAAAATTATTTAATATCTCACATCTTAATTTGTGCTTTTCAGAATTAGTTCCAAAGTATGTGAGCCCAGACAGGCATTTTCAGAAAGCTTCTCTAAGGTGCAGGATTGGTAATTAAAGCCTAGCACATCACCAGGGCCAGAGCAGCAATGACAGGCCAGGATCTGCAAGAATGGTACAGAAAATAGACAGGATACTGCAATATCTGGAACACTGCACCAATACCCAGCCTTTCCCCTTGAATCTTAATCCTCATGTGAATCCCCTGCCTGCACAGAAATTCTTCAAGAACAGCTCCAATGTGCCACTCAGCAACCAGAAGAGTATTCATTAGTAAAAGAATAATTGGGGCACTGCATGATCTCTGAGGAATTATTTTACATAACACCAGTGGTAAATGTATACATCTGTAGCTAGAATTTTTATACAAAATTTTTTTAGTGAAAACACCCCATTGGCAAAAATAGAGGAAATCAGAGTGCATGATGCAGGGTTCCTCTATACTGTTGCTTTTGGCTCGAATCAAACAATTGGAGTCTGATGGAATAATTAATATTACAAACCTTTTAATCACAGCCTAAGTAAGTAAGATATGGACAGACATAATTACATAGCAAAAATTGTCTAGGCTCTGCTAACTCCAATATTAAGATATTTCCTGGGAAATGGCAAAAAACAATGTCACATTATTTCTCCAATTCATTAATAAGCATGTTTTTTGCACACTGTTCTTCATGGTGTATTAACTTATGACAGGGGTCAGGGCTACATTAAATTACAGGAAAAATTATTATAATTAATAGTGGTATTTGACAGTTTCTTAAGTATCTGCTGCTCTTAAGCTTGTTCTGCATAGAATTATTTTTAACAGCACAATAAGGAGAACCTTAAATAATAACACATTTTACCTTGAACCCCAACTTTTTGTTACCCTTTGCCAGACAGAGCAGGTGGTGACCAGAGAGACCTCTAGAAAAGAAGTGATAATAGATCAGATCAAGTTTAACAAACCCCAGTGTTGTTGTAGTCATTATGGCTATATTAAGGACCCATCTGTGGTTTCTTTCCCTTTTTTTTTTTTTTTAATTGTGTTTTATTTGTTGCTGATTGTCACAAGTCATGATTTTCTTTTTTTACTCTTTTTTCCTTGGTGGTGGCTGAATTGTTATGTCTTCAATGGGCACAGCTAACCATCAGTCTCAAAAGTGGTGCCTTTGGTTGCTACTGCAGTTCAGAATTTAAGAATTATTAAGAATCATAACAAAGAAAAGTCTAACTGTGGAACCTATGGGTGTCTATAATAAACAAAATGTGAAAGCTAGGGAAGAATCACATCACAACATTCTAGGTAAAAATAAACCTTGGAAAAATGGCTTTTAAAAACAGAGATGAGCCTATTCCAAAAGACCCTGAAGTCAAGAATAGGAAAATTAAAATCCTCAGACTTACCAGGAGACTTAGGTGCAATATAGCAGCCCCAGAAGACACCAGTGCCTGTAGACAATAACAAAAAATAAACAAAACTGTGAACAAGGCAGAAGAGTTAACTAATGAAGCTCAAGAGGTCACTGGAGCCATGTAGGCTCTCTTCAGGCAGTGGAAAATGAGCCTATGACTCCTCCAATAAGTACCTTTCTTTCTTAAGCCATTTTCTTACACTTCAGTGAGCTTAAGACTTCAGCAGAGTTTTTTTTCACTGTTAAAATACAGTCCAGTGGTAGGAATACAATGCTTGAAAAATTACAGGTGTGACAGGAATAAATATTTGACAAATATTCTAGTCCATTGCACAAATGTGCCTTAAACTAAATTTGACAACGAAGCAGTTTAACCTCAGTGACCCATCCCACTTGACCTTTCCATGGATCTCTCTAACATTCACATGACCAAGATGAAATTAAATATAGAGAAGTACAAACTTTAGCTCTTGGGAAAGGGAAAGCAAATACACAGCTACAAAATGAGGGACAGCTCCTAAAGCACTGATATAGAAATTCATTACAAATAGAACCTGTCAACCACTTGCAGCAGCAGAAGGGTAAATTTAATGCTAAAAGGAGTTAGTAGGAATGCTTGACCTGAAAGACAGGAATCCACTGCCCCACTCTTTCCAGAGTACTGTTGCCAGCTGGCTTCCAGACTTTAGCAAAGATGTAGGTTAGTTGGAGATGCTGTCAAGTACAATAACACAAACAACAAATTGTGCAAAGGTTTAAGAAACTACTTCGTGTGTGTGAGTGTAGAAAGGTTAAGGTAGGACATTACAGTGACTGTGCAGATGAAGATTATCCACTGGCACAGACACAAAAAGAAACTGGTACTGGCCAAGCTCAGGTACTGATTTAAATGACAGCAGATAGGTGACAACTCTTCCATGGAAAACACAGCTGGTTGATTCAATAATGCCAAAACCACTTTGCTAGATCCACAGTTATCAAAGGTCTCCTGGTTTATAAGGGACCTGAATTTCAGGAATCCAGGGCATCATATTCCCTGCAGAGCAATCAAAGGGAAGAGGTGGGAATACCACAGAAACTGCAACTGCAAAGGGCAAGCTCTGAATGTGAAGTAGAACAATCCTCCAGAAGAGGTGCCTCATCCAACACCAGCTATGACTACCATCCCATGAACAGCTTGGTCTCTGAAAATAGGTAATTCTGTTATTTTCTGTTCCTGGGACATCAGGGAGTTGGGTATGGGTGTGATTTCTACATGCCAATATGTAAAGTAGATTCCCTCAAAGCACTTTTCATCATGCAAGAGTTCAGCAAACAAGGCACATTCTGAGATGGAGGTTTCTGCATAATCTTGGATTTTGATTGCCAATTCCAGACAGCATTGTAAAGGTTACAGCCTCTTTTCCAAATCATTATTCAGGGCTGCTTTGCAAAGCCACCAGTGTCTAGAACCTCTTTCCTGGACAAATAGATGTGAGGAAAAATTGGTAATTGTGTATTGAAGTGCACGTGGAAAATCAACAATTAGCAGTACAATGAAAACTGATTGCTTTGCATTAGCAAGACAGCGTTAGTTGTGAAGCCACCAAATGTCCTACTGTGCCTCACCATGAAATTAGTCCCCAGTATGCAAGAGGTGCTTGCCTATTTCAGAATCAACTCCTGTGTGATGAGAAGGAAGTTGTCCTGGAGATGGTTTTGCTTAAAGGCAGCAGAGAGCTGAAAAGTTAAAATAAGTGTGCAGATTTTGAAAAGTTTCTAAGTTCAGAAATCAGAATTTGTTTCACACTAATCTTTCATCTTAATGGAAGCAATACTGGGGATTGGAAAAACAGGAAATTGTCAGGGTGAAAACAGGTGCATTTTCTCTGAGTGGGGAGATCTATACACTTACAAAGTTACTGTAAACTATTTGAGGTACCAATGCAGAAACCTTGTGATACCTTGAACTAGACCTAAAGCCTTTTCAGGACATGGCAGAGCTCATTTCTGCAAGACAAAGATTTCTCTCTGTGGTGCTAGGCCTGGTCCACACAAAGTTACATCACTTTAATTAAAAGTGCATTTTTAAATCAATTTAACCAGCCCATGCAAACCCTATGTGGGCACTTTTTATTTCAGTCTTGCATTAATTTATCTTAAGTGAATTCCTTCCTGACTTAAGCTAAATCAATATAAGCCAGGACAAAATCAATTTAGGAGTGTCCAAACAAGTGTTCACATCGGTTTAACAAAATCGATTTATAAAACGATTCAAATTACTTTGGTGTGACTTTTGTGGGAAGACAAGCTTGGCTTAGCTAATTTCCTCAAACTAGACATTAAAAAACAAAACCAAAAAAACCAAAAACAAAAAAAAAAAAAGAAAAAACATGGAATTTCTTTTGCATCCAAGGTTATTTACATTGACAAATTAATCATCATCAAAAAGCTTATGACATTTTACAAAAAAAATCTGAAATGGGTTAGAAGCACAATTGCCAGCTTGGTTATCAGAAATTTGTCTTTATCATGTATTCATGCACATATGAGCTTAGTGCAAGACAAACAGAAGCAGGAAAATACCCAGGAAATAATGATGTGAAGAGACCCTTTGCCCCCAGGGAAGAGAAGATCTCTGTTCCCAGAGATGATGTCAGAGAGAGGTGAAGAGAACCTCTGCTTCTGAACTGCTCAGTCCTTAAAATAGTATCCCATAAGTTAACATGGCCCATGAACTCAGCTGTGGGAAGGCTGCAAAAGTTGGCAGGAATTTAATGATTGCAGATTTCCAGGTGGCTGCTGTCTGTGGACATTAAAAGCCACGAGACAATTGTTTCTTGTGGAGAAGTCTCCACAGACTGAAGTCTCCTCTCCCTAAGAAAATGGGAGAAAGATGATTTTAGAGATGGTAAACTGACTGATTTGTTTCTGTAAATTGTCAGTGTGAAAGAAAAGAGGGTGTGGGGGGAGGAGAAGTGTTCTGAAGGTTTTATTCTGATTATTATTATATTTTTCTTATTTTTTTTTCTTATCGTTTCTGTTAATAAAGTTATTCTTCATACCCTTCAAAGTTTGAGCCTGCTTTGCCTTCCTCCTAACCCTATCTCACAGCAGGAAATGGGTAAATAATTCTAGTGGGTGGACTGGTGGTGTGGCCAGCACTAAACCCACCACAGGAAGGAATACTCAAAGTGCTAGAGGAGTACAACCAGATCTGTATTTGAAAATTTCCAAAGAATGAAAACCTTTCTCTCCTTATTCAAAATAGTTGATCAACTAACATGAAACTGTCAGTTGTGTCAGGATGCATAAAAAATACTTATAATGACATTTTACATCAATCAGCGAGATATATAAATTTTAAAAATGTAGTTAAGGAAGAACTCACCATCTTGTTTCACTTGCTGAAAACGGCACATTCCTCTGCATTAGTAGTGAATTCTACTAGCTACCTCCTGAAGTTTTTAATGTTCACAGATCTACAAATAACTCCTAAAAATTGAATTCTAACCTAACATTCAAAACTTTACAACCAACCTTGCAGTATTTCTTTTGGAAAACTTGAGTCTGATTTGAAGCTTTTATAAGAGAAAATTGAAAGCTATCAGGAAATGGAAACAGTTTTTTGAGTTCCCAGAACTCCAAACAGTGATACAAATGAGCTGTTCTCACAATGCTCTTATTTGATTTAAGAACAAGCAGGAATGTTTTCAGAAAAGCAGAAGAGAAGATTAGTAATAAAATCAGTGGCAGAAGGGTCAAGTTGTAGCATCTAATTGTGAGTGTAAGAAATGTTAATTGTGGGCTCAGATTACAGTTCCATACACAATCATCAGAGTCCATGTTCAGTGTCAGTGAGACACAGATGAGAGACATTTCTGATTCATACTATTGTCATCCTTGCAAAAGCTCAAGACAGTGGGATAATCTCACCAAAAATCCATTTAAAAATCCATTTTTAGACCCATAATATTAGGAATGCTTTTAATAGCGTGAATTTTATATTCACGATACTACTTTATTTCAAAGTGGGGTCAGTAAAATAAATTTGAGCATAGGGTATTTATTGTTTGTGCAGATCCATAAATCTCCTCTGGGATGGATGTGCTATGAATTCCCACCACATGTAGCCCACAGCCATATTTCCACTCATTCACACACTAATCCCACAGCCTATGGGAAGTGGCTTTGTCTGGGATAGAAATACCTCCCTGAAGTTTTGGGCTGTGCTTTTCTCTCTGCTGAAGTAATTGCAGGTTGTCAGTAGAAATCCAATTGGTGCTGTTACTTCAAGTACAGAGGAAACACAGGGAAATACATTAATCCATTGCTCTGGTGTTTTTAACCAGCTGTAGAAATGGGAGGGAGAGAGAACCTTTGTTATTTCAGTTAACAGCTGCTCAGGCCAGGCACCATTTCAGATCAGGGCTATGCTCTGGCTGTGCCTCCCTCCTCTCCTCAGGTTTCCTAAGGTACTTCTGTCTCCACTGATGATGCCAGAGGGCAGCAAGGTGAGCCTCAGCACTACTGAGGAATATTAAAAATGCCATTGTAACTTCTACTTCCACCTTGCACATGCCAAAGATGAGCCTGCCCACGTCCCTGCTCACTGCTTTGCAGAAGGGGTGCAGCAATGCCCTGTTACCCTGTCGTGCCTCAGGGTCCCAGGGCTCTGGGAACATCAGGCAGCACCTGAATTTGTGCCTTAAATAACAGCCAAGAACCACGGGCTCTTGAAAATGGACCCACCAGCTCACCTGGTCTCCCCAGAATTAGGTCAAGCTTAACTGAACCAGAGAACAATGGTGTCCTTGTCCCTTTACCCAAGGGAAAGGGATGTAACCTCCATAGACATGAGACTAGGGAGGTAGTGGAAAACAAAACAAAACCAAACCAAAAACCTAAAAGATAAAGAGAAAGAAAAGCATGGCACTCTAAAACTAGGCTGTTTGCATTTATATATTGTATGAGAAACAGCTCATCAGGAGGGGTTAAAGAACTCTGGCTGTGCACAAACCGGAAATATTTCTGTAGAATATAAATAATTTTAAATCTCGTGGTGAAAACAAATGATAACTTTGAAGGAAGTTATTTTGTGAAACCTGTGTTATTTGAACCTGGAAGTTGGCTTTCTGAACAGTTAACACCACCTTTCTCCTGGCTACAGGTTTCTATCCATCCCTGCAGCAAGCGGAGCAACACTGAAATTCCACTTCCATACCTCCAAGAGATCTACTCCTTTTCTTAAAAAAAAAAAAAAAGTTTATAATTTTTTTATTGCAAGGTGTGTGATCTCTGATGTCAGAAATCAAGGCTCTGCTGTTAGAGTGAGATACTGGATCCTGGTATGTCCTGTGTGCTGGATGTAGCAGTGCATTTGTTTTTTGTATTATTATCTTGTCCACATTGCTAAGCACCCTTTCTGATTTCAAAGGTAGCAGTTATTTTGTCTTCAGTGTTGTCTGCTTGCTACCAGAGGATACAGGCAAACTGTGCTTTTTTGAAGAAGCTATCCTTTGTTCACTCTGCTTTTATGTAAATTAAGTCAATTTGAGTAAAGGTACACAAGTGGCAAACTGCTTTTTGTTTTTCTACTTATTCACTGAGTTCCTTTCTTGCTTTCTTGCTGATTTATTAATATTATTTACCTATTATTCTTAGAATCTGCTTTTGTCTCATTAATATTGCTGAGTTTTATCAGTGAAGTTTCTTGAACCTTGCTTGTTAATCAATTATACAAAGCACTAGTATAATATCTATTCATGGCATCTGCCAAAGTGATACAGAAAAATACGTTTTTCTATCCCAAAAGATTTTCAGACATTACAGTAATGGCAAAAAAAAAAACCAACAAAACCAAACCCCAAAACACTGAAAGAGAGAAAAATCCAGGTGAGTAACCAGCACAGCAGAGCTGGTTGGTCATAAAAAATGAAAACCCTGGAGATTAAAACTAATCTCTGCTAAGTAAATAAATGGAGAAAATTTGGTGGAAGACACAGGAACCTTACACAAAGCCCTGGTGTCTGGTGGGGGCTTTAGGTCTGAGCCAAACCAGAAGCAGCAGAGAGAGGCTGGGGGAAAGCTGCCTTTGCAAGCTCGTGCTGTGCAGGGCAGGTTTCCTCTCCTACCTTTTAACCTGTCTCCAGAAAGGGCTGGCCCCTAGAGTGCCCTTTTCTCCAAGTTTTGCACTTTACATGGACCAAAAATGTGTAACAAGGCCCAGGTTGGATGGGGCCCTCAGACTCACCTGTGCCAATGCAGTCACTTGGATGATTATTTACATTTTCCTTTCTCTCTGTGAAAGCACTGCTCTGGCACACAGGAATCAACAATAATCTTCCTTCCATAATTCTGTAAGCTATTTTGCTCAGTCTGCTTGCCAAAATACTCACTCATGAATATGCAATGAGGTGGAAGAAATATTTCTTTAAGTTTTAAGCCCCTTGGGCCTTTAATCTTGAAGCCTTTTAAATCCAGGATATGATTTTTTGTGCGTATGCATGTATATGTGCTGAAGTGTGTGTGTTGGTGTCACTTCTCTTAACTTGTGTGCATACTTGATTGCTGGAGGGCTTTCATTCTCATTTAGATAGATCATGTACTCCTGCACACGTACTGCAAGGACAGGCTTTGCCTATTTCTGATAGTATGGAAGAGACTGATTATCCAAAGTGTTTCCTAGTGCAAATGTGGGAAATAAATATTGATGCGATTTGTGTAGGGGAAAAAAGATAAACAAAACTTTTCAAGGGCATCTGCTACAGGATGACCACAACATTATCTGGAGTTGTCCAGCCTAAAAACAAGTTTTGGTACAGGAAGATGTGACAACTTAGGCAGTGACCAGCTGGAAAGCACATGTCAACAAAAACATTTTCAGGGCAAGAAGGACACACCTTTAACTGGTTTTAATATCCATCCTTTGGAGTGCTGTTGGGCTCTGGGCTGATAAAGGGGAGAAAGCTTCTCCAAGTGAGCTGAAATATTGGGCCTGACAGCCACAACCCTCCACTGAGCCATTCTTTGTTGAGTCTGCCTGGTGGAATTTCCTGCCTAAGAGCTCATCCAAGGGTTGGGATATCCATGATCAAGAGCTTTATCCAAAACTGGCCAGTGAGTCCCTCAATCCACACGGATCTCCTCTATCAAGCTATTTATTCATTGAGCCAAGGTTTCAAGTATATCTCTGTCTTCCAGTAGCATTAAGAAGGTAAACTCAAAGCAGTTTGGGAATGTCAAAATTCCCAGTTTTGTGCTTACTGAAAATAGACATGGAAACACTGAAGGAGAAGGGAAACCAGCGGTTGGCCTCTTTGACTCAGACTTGCAAGTAAGTTATGGTTCTACAGAACCACAGTTTTTTTAGCTAATACAGAACCCTACAAAACTAAGTTATTACTTCTTACCAAGAATTACTCACCAGTCATATAAACACTTTGCCAAGAGACAGGTCTTGCCCAAAAGACTTAACAGTCTAATGCCCCACGGAGTTCTGCTCTGTCTGGAGAATACACCATAAAAAATAATTATGAACTGCTAGCACAAGTTCTGTACTCTGAAAGTGGTCCACATATTTATTGAAGCAATTAAAACTTCAGCTTTTGTGCTGCTTTCTTCCATTTCCTTAAATTTCTGCCTCTCCAGATTCTGCTTCCTGACTTGCATTAAAAGTAATGCATGCACTAAAGCCTTATGAATTCCTCACAAAAAGGAATTCTAGAGATGTGCAATCAAGCATACACTAGGATCATGGAGATGAGAGAGACAGGTGGATGGTTAATTAAAAAAAAAGATATGATATTTGTCCACATTTGGGGAATAAAGCAATTTTTCCATCAGAGGTAGGGCTGATGAAGTAGATTAAGAATATATCCAGTATGCCCCACAGGAATCTGAACTGGGAAAAGAAGAAAACAGATTGTCCCTAATCATGAATGAACTCTGGGTTCTTGCTCAAAATCATACATGTTACAAATTGGGTAGAGCAAGGAAGATTCTTTCTCCCATTTGTTTTTTTGTTTTTTTTTTTTCATATATGAGTGTATGAGTGCTCCTAAGAACTGGGGAATAAAAAAAAAAAAAGGGATAGGGGAGAAAAATCTAGAAACAAAGGAAGGGAAAGAAAGAGATGTATCTGTCTGATGCTGTTAGATTAAATTAGACTATAATGATTACTGTGTGCCTTCACAAAAGACATTTTGTAACATTTAAGATTTCTGCTAATTGAACGAGGTACATTACCATGCAAAAGAATGTTAGTGAAGGTTGAAAAGGACAAACCAACTATTCTCGTACATCACCATAATTATGCAGCCCCATGTTCGAACAATTACATTTATGTAGACCCACTGTTAAAATCAATGTTACTTGTACAGCTAGTCCTTAATCAATGGAATCAGTCAATTTACCATGGTCACATCCTTCTTCTTAATTAAGACAGTGATATCTCTGGAGCGCAGGGTCTCAAAGAGATAAATAAGTACAGAGGTTGGGAAATGTCAAAGAGGTGACTCCCCGATTTTACTCTCAACGAACTTGGGAGAAAATAAGACAGTTCCCTCAGTTCAGGGAAGCAGCACAATCTTCTAAAGAGATGGCTTAGCATTCATTAAGAAAAGAGCAGGTAGCAGTGTCTGACAGAAATAGCACTAATGAGCAAAGAGCGCTTTCAACATGCATATCCTTCATAGCCATAGTCTGAATTATGAAGGTTGTGCCACCTAAGCCAGTTTTAATTAGAGTGAGCATGGACCTCTTTGGACAGTTAGCCTTTCTTTCCAAAATCCATTTCAATATGGTGTCATTTTGTTGTCATAATCAAAATGGCAAAGTGATGGAATAACCTACTTAAAATGTCTGTGGTGTTAAAGCAGAGATGGCAAACATCCTCTAATGACACATGTAATAAGGGTATTACCTGAGGACTTTGACAGCGTGTTCGTGTTGTCAGCATAGCTGGAATGATGATAGAGGTCTCCTCTGGAATAAGGCACAGGTCTTTAAAGACCAGGTCTAAACTTCCTGTTCTACAGGTAAGCCATTAAACTCCCCTGTGCTGAAAGAAAATAGGAAAATACAGATCTACTGAGCTGCCAGCTGCTGACGTGGTCATAACTCTGGAGATTTTTTCCCTCTGCAAAATATACTCGTACTGTCAAACTAAGATTATTCAGCCCTGCTAAAGAAAAACACACATAAAAGACTTCTACATAAAGGGAAACAAAGCTTGAAGTAATTTGCACTTCTCTGTTTATAAAACAATGACCTTTACAATCATTTCTGATAGCACATTAATATGATATTTACGGTACAGTAATAATAACAATAATAAAAGAATATAATTGTGTTCACAGGGACCTGCAATGATCATCTAGTCCAACTGTCTGACCTAGGGCTGACCAAAAGCTAAGGCATGCTGATAAAGGCATTGTCCAAATGCCTCTTAAACACTGAGAAGCATTAAACATTCAAAGGACCTCTCCTCTTGATGTACTTTAGGTGTTCTAAATCCAAAAGTGAAGGTATTAAAGTTATTTAGGGGCAAAAAAAGCCACTGAACTGAAGCCTTTTCTCTTTAACATCTGTTACAGTCCATGCCAGATTTCTTTAAACATACACAAAGTCAATCAGAGTCTCTGTGTGCTCCCCTCTGTTTTACCAGGTATTTTTGGAAAAGTTGAAAAAACTCTAAAAAATGGCATCTGGGAGTCTATATCCATATCCAAGTGGCACAGTGCTAGACAAAGCTCTTGTAGTGAGCTCAAATCAATGACTCCATAAAAAAAAAACAGCAGAAGGCCAAGAGAAACATCATCAGCAAATAGTTCTTCCCATACCCAAATTAACACCTATGTCTGCACTCCAGAGCACTTCTGGCACAAAAAAAAAAAAAGTCGGGGCAACTTTTTTTTTTTTGCTTCTTTTCAAAAGGCAGTAAGACAAAAATAATATTAAAAACCAACTCAGTCAAGAACATCCCCATCTAAATTTGAAAATAAAAACAGCAATTTGGTTGAAGGACTTAAAAACTGTATGTCCAACTGTAGAGAAAAATCCTGAAAAACCTATTGTTCTTTAAAATGTCATCTGAAAGAATTTCATTTATTGAAAACCTGAAAAGAAAATCAATTTCTGAAGCATGACCTTTTTCTCAGAAAAAAAAAAAAAAGAATTTTTGCTTGACTTACACTTCCCACAACTAACAAGAAACAAAATCAAAGTGAGTATATTAGAAGAAAAATAGGGCTCTTTTGAAGAGATAGACAATTTAGTTGTAAATATTTCCTATAAAAACTGACCTCTATTAGCGTTTAAATGGATTAAGACCATCATGGACAGGAGCCACTCCTCTATATTTAATCTCTATTCTGTCCTACCTCCCTGCATTCTATTGTATGAGCAGTAACTGTAGCAATCACTGTATTTCATGGCTGAAAATTGGAATACTTTCTCTCCATTTAGGTATGTTGTTAAATTTAATAAGTTAATGTCTTAAATGCACTTTGAGAATTTCAAGGCAAAGTAGAGAAAGTTGGTGTTGTTAAAAACTATTATCCTAAGACTGATGCAATAAAAATTCCCTTATTTGGACTCTGCATAAAATCATGCATATTTCTGAAGTTTGCTGCAGTAAAAGCAGTGAGGCAAAAAAAAAAAAAATCATACTACCAATAGAAGAATAAATAATTTGACTTACTACAGAATAATTTTTCTTCTCCACTCTCTCCATTTTATGACTTGAAACTCTGCTCAGCTCCTTTAGAATTATTTGCTTCTGCATTTGGGGTATTCTAGGTGAAAGCCAAAACTGTAAACTTGAAATAGAAGTGATTTAATATTTGGGGAAAATTGCAATAAAAAAAAGCAGAATGATTTTCACTGTGTTTGCCATAAAGGAACAGCATTAAGAGGAAAAAGCCAAGAAAGCTGCAGGGATTAAAGAAGATATTTTATAAATTTGAAAGCAGCTGTTCAGCCATATGTGCTTACCTTTTCATTTTTTCTCAGCTAGGACTCTTTACCCTGGATCTCCACCAACCTGGCTTGTTTTTAATCCAGCACTATCACTGCCTCAGTAACCAGCACCCTCCCAATCTTCACAGTAGAATCAGCTTTGCTCTGCTAGGATAAAACACACAAATTCTTCTCTTCCTTTAATTTATTTTAAATCCTGCAGATCCCAGTGTGTTGCAGTACTGGAAGATCATGAATTCCTTGAGCAGCCTGGCCATGAACCTCACAGCCCAGGGCCATATAACAATGCAGCCATACATCTGTTTGAGAACCAAGATTACCATGCCCCCCATCCAGTAAAGAATATAAACAAGTGATTAACTTTTATCATATGTTTATAACTTTGCCAGAGAGAGGCAATATAAAGTAAATGTTTGCCTACTTTTTTCATCTGAGACCGGCAACAGTTCCTGTTCAGGTTTCAACACGATGTCCCTATAAATACAGGCACATGCCTCATCACAGACAGAACTATGAATAAAATAACCTGAAATGAGAGCCAAATATTCCCAAATGCTCATGAAATTCCCATTCAGCTCTCAATATCACCTTTTGGAAAAGCTTCCCACGTGCTATCATTTTGCAGCTACCATCTCAGAAGCTGCTAATTTACGTGGTGTGCTGTCAGGTGTGTGCGCTGTTATGTCAAGAAGATATTTCTTACATATTAATTTATTTTACACTGAACTTTGGAAAGCCTGCTCATGCCTTTGTCCTTCTGGGTACTTATTAATAGAAAAATGTGACAAATGGTAGAACTACAGCCGAGATAGCATATTTAGAAAAGGAAAATGAATCACTGCACATTTGACAATGGATCATATCAAAACTGTTCTTAGCCTTGCATACTTTACACTCAATGGTCAATCTTTGAACAAACTACTGCCTGAGCTATAGGCTCCCCAACCCATCCATCACAGCATAACTCTACCTTCTGCTTTTCAAGAAAATTACAGAAAATAGAAGTGCAATAAACCCAAAAAGCTGGAAACAGAGATGACACCCATGACAACATTAAAAACAGAATATTGCAGGTGTGCAGCCATCCATTCCACTTACAATTAATGCATCTCAAGATAGATGTCTGCTTTTCTCTAATGCTAAATCCATCAGATAATCCATAAGAAGAGCACAAGGCTTGTAAGAGTCACAGGGCACAAAAAAAAAAGAAAACAAAACAAAAAAAAACAGAGACCAGGGATGGAAGAACTAGCCAGAGAAAAATCAGAAATGTTTTAAATATTTTTATGTGAAGCCTAATGTGGAGCAACATTATAGTGCAACTCTGGATACAAATACAGTCACAGCACATAATACAAAGTCCAGAATCAGGTGCATGACTCTTGTCCCCACAGCAAAGTAATAAAAGCCTGTGATTCAGACACTGAAGTGACTGGAAACAGATAATCTTCTGACTTTGTAACTTAATGTCACCTGTAATCAACTCCACACAAATTATCTTTCTTGAAAAAGTTACTTTTCTTCTAATTTGTTGAAAAAATTTCCTGCATTCTACACATCCTGGTTCCGCCCTTGCCAGAAACACAGCTGCCAAAATATTAAGCCAGATCTGGAGAGTTTTCCAGCCAAGATGCATCCTCAGGATGATTATGTTATGTACTGAAATTCACTTAATTATCCATATTTTAAAATGCTGAAGCAGCCTTATAGTTGACTTTAGTTCCTCTTAATTTCATTTTATCCAAGTTTATAAAAAACCTGCCTAAAAATCAAGCTACAACGCAAAAATTTTATCTCCTTTATGGTCATATATTCTTTTATGGAGTATGAGACATCTCTTGTTCTGGTCTTGTATGCAACAGAGGGATGTTAATCAGAAATGCTTGTAGAACATCTGTCCCATATCTACAATCCAGTACCCACAAAACACCTTTAAAGAGTCTCTAACATGCTTAAGACTTACAGAAAATGAACATAATTACAGTTTAATATGCCCCGAAAAGGTGATTGGAGAAATCAAGAGAACTGAGAGAACAGTGTGACTGTTTCCACACCTTGGCAATGATCTGCAAAAGGAGCTGCTCCATATCACCTTTGAAAAGTTCTGGTAGTATAGTAAATATGACAAACACAAAACCAAAATTTAAAATATGGCTTTTAGCTTTAGCTGCAGAAGCCAGAAATTGCTGTTTTGATAGCATCCTTTAAGACTTGTTACTCATAAGGAGTTCTTTGCCATGTTTCATTACAGAGTTATAACTCCACTGAAACAATTTCAAGAGTGAATGTCAAGCATCTGAAAATAGTTTTGTAGTGAGGAAGGAAAGGCCAGTGTAATACAGTTAAGAATGGGTTTTTTTCCTCTTACCCCTCCCATTTTCTTCCCATTGCCCAGAACACTGAATATATACTGGCACAGCTTGGGCCTCCTAGAGAATGAAATAGAATTTATGGAGATATATGGTCTTTCATATTCAAGGTACCTCAGAGCACTTTATGGAGCAATGACTTAGGTAATGGAGTGACTGTGTTGGCAAACTTGACTCTCATTATCCCCTCAGCAATAGATCACACACAGTCGAGATATCACAGTGGTGAGAAGTTGTAGAAATGTTGGCCAAAACATGGGGCACAACCTAAAAAAAAAACCCCAAACCAGAACCACAAAGGAGTCCAAAAAGATACCTACCTCTTGCCCAAAGGAGGGCAATGTAGAGCACAATTTGATTGCTCAAAGTGATCCAATTGCTTCTATAATGGAGTCTTCCTGTTTTTTTGTTTAATGCCATATACCATTCTCTTTCAAAAAAGGTTGCACATCTTAGAAATCTGTTTGCATGATCACAGCTAATCAGACGAAGCAATTGTTTTTCAAACTTCACATAAAATGCAACTGCACCATTGGAGACCTTTTAAGCAGCACTGGAAGAGGTGCATAAAGCAGTGCTGGCAGCATGATGGCAATTTTGTGTGAAGCCAGCAGGACTGGCAGCATCTCCAAGGAAACTAAAAGACATGTGAGTCACAGGATGCAAACAAGCAGGAATTAGAGATCTGCATGCACAGGCAGAGCTGTGATCCCATTGGGAGCACAGAAATGTCTGGGATGATGAGCCTTATGGGGCTGGGAGAGGGTGGAGCTCAGGCTCCTGAGAGAAGGGGGATAAGGCCAGACAGAAACATAACCCTGCAATTCAGGAGGACAAATTGCTCTGTTAAGAGACCCAATTGGAAGAATCCCTTGTGAAATGGTCATGGAGCAAACAGAGTTCCAGGAGAACTGGTTAATTATGGAGGGTGACCTACTGCAAGTTCAGGAGCAGCGCATCCTAGTGCACAGGAAAACAAGCAGGTAAACACTGGATGGAGACATAATCCTTTTTGTAGTACCTAGTGACTGGCCAAGAATCAATAGGCCCAAGCTGAATTACACTAAATTCTCATTAAACATCAGAAAAAATAATGGGGGTGATTGGGAAGAGGTTGTCAAGAGGTGCTGGAGATCCTTCATCCCTGGAGATGTTCAAAGCCCAGCTGAACACAGTCCAGAGCAAACCACTCCAGCTGACTGTGCTTTGATCAGAGGAGTTGAACAAGGTCTCCAGAATTGCCTTCCAAGCTCTGCCACTCTGTGAAATTGTAGCTCATTGAAAGCTAAAAGAGATCACAGCTATGAGATGATACCTATAAACACTTCAGTGTCAGTGAGAAAAAGTGCTTTAACAGGTGTGTCTGCACAGGCATTATGTCCAGAATAAAAATAAAACCCAAAGAGAAACATTGACTTCCTTCAGCACAAAAGAAAGGCTAAGGGCTGGTCTGGTCTGTTACACTTTAACTCATGGAAGGTGACTAAGATAATGCCTTGGTTCCTCTCTGAGTCATGAGCAGATAATTGTTTCATTTCCTCCTGAAAATGTAGAATCTACATTACAATTTCACAAATTTCATCAGTTTTACAGCTCTGTTTACCTGCTGTCTAACCCTGCATACCTGGGGAGTGACAGTGCAATGATGATTCACAGAAGAAGAGCCCAGCTCAAGTCACAGACCTACCTTTAAAGATTTTCCCTGGGGTCTCTGACGAATTTCTACAGGATGAGAAGGGGCATAATGTATATCTGACATATTCCTCCCTTTCCTGCCCTAAGCTTTTAAGCCCCCATTCCAACAAGGCTATGTCAAACAAAGTGCACCCTCCAAAGTCTCATGTAGAGGAGCACCCAATCCCTATTTCTCTCTTTTCACAGAGAAAACACTGAAAACCTGTGTGGACCCTCCACACACAGATCTGTGGGGCACTGCTGCCCTGCCCACAAATGAGAAGAGATCAAATGAAGAGTAATTCATATTTATAAGGAATCAATTCCAGCAAGAAATTGAACCAAGAAGCTTTGGGCTCAAAGTAGTGTGGCCTCCTGCTGAGATAAGAAGAAATGACTTTGTCTCTAACCAACTAACTAGGTGTCACGGGTGATGTTCTTGCTTTAATGCTGCCTTACATATGGTGCCTGATAACTTCAGGGATAAGGGGATGGAAATGCATGTCACAAAACACTACCAGCATGTGAGTGGGATATGCATAAATGAATGGATGTGAATGGCTCTTTTCTAGGCCAGCAGGCTTTCTGATGTTTCTTCATTATGTCTGGGAGTAATCTTCAAACATGCAAGTCTTCCCTTGAAGAATACATTAGCAAAGGAAGGGTGTAAAAGGTTCTGTGTCATTAAGAGGACTGGCTTTAAGAGCAGCTTATGCTGCTTGTGAGAGAGAGTAAGTAAATAAAAGTGCTGATTTTAAAATTAGTGTTCTACTATGCAGACCAGAGGTGGATAGTGCAAAATGCAAGGATGTGTGGGTTGGTAAAAACATCTCCTCATCAGTTTGTCTGGAGGTAATAGGATGGAAAAACATGATTAACCTAGTGTCCATTTTGTGTGTAACTCCCTCAGCAGATGTCTAAACTGCAGAAAAGGATTATTTTTGGAAGAGCTGGGACATCTTTGATCACAGAGCTTCAAGCTGGATCTGGTTTGAATTGGTTGGATCCAACCTGACATGTAAAATAAAAAGTCTGGAAAGCCTTTGGGCCTCCCCCAGTCACTACTATGGACAAATGACCAGTGCTGAAATGTGCTGAGCATCTGTTGAATTCACCTGAACTGAGACAACTGAGACTCAAAGGAGACAATTTCAGATTCCTCACCCTGATTATTTTTTTCCTCTTAAGAATTTCCATACGTTTTCAGTACAAAATTCAATATTTGGTGTCCAAATAATGCTGTAATCTGGGCTTTTCTTTCTTTCCATAATTCTGTCTGTTCAGTTCCATATATTTATAGGTAATTGTGGATTGTTAAAGCCATCATATTCAGGATGAGAGGAAAACCCCACCTCTCCTCTCAGAATATTTATAGCTGCCATATTACTGATGGTTATGACTGTCAGTTATTACAATATTAACATATTTACATGCTCAAGTTTATACTACTCAAATGCTAATAAAACAAAACCAGAAAATTAAAGAATGGTAAAATATCCCATTTAACTTTTTAAAATCTATGATATAGACTTTTTTTTTTGGTAAATACAGCAAATGCTTCTAATTATATTTTAACAAGCAGTTAGGAAGAGGTATGCCTCCTATTGGATCCTAAGTGACTAAAAATGACCTACTTTAATTTTATTCATTATCTCTAACTGTTATTAGAACCTGTATTTGACATATGTGAATATTATTTGATCTTTTCAAACCACATTCATTCTCATTAAGAAAGCCCCAAGACATTTTCTTTCAGAATATTTTTCAAATATTCTGAGATTTTGCTTGTTATGTGAAATGTGACAGCACTTTCAAGTTCTTTATTATAGTTTTTTTTCTACGGCAAGAACCAATTATCCCTTCCCAGTACTAGTGTCTAGTTTTGAACTCAATATTTAAGCAATTAGTATCTGTATCTGTAAATTAATACATCTATATTGCTAATGTAGTTTTAATCATACAAAATGAGCAAGAACAGCCTTTTCCAATGTTGCTAAATGTAAAGAAATGTTTATTTAAGTTAAAATGAAATTAAACTAGGAGAGGACAAGCAATGGATATCATTTTTTATGGCACTTCAGCTTTTCTTTCTCTGAAGAAGACTACTTAAAGGAGCACTACCTTTTTTCCAAGAGAGTTGCTTGTTTTGCAGAAATCAAACTTATTTTCATACTTTTACATACAGTAAATGCTGACTGTATAGACAACTTCATGGCAGACTCAAATCCATTAAAGTATTTGAACTTTTAATACAAAAAAACTGCATTTTAAGTTAGGAATATGCTGAGTGCTATGCTGAAAATGTTTCAAGTGAGAAATTATATTTAGCTGTAATTAAGTATCAGGGCTATGAGTTATTATGAATACACAGTGATTGATAGAGATTTTACTGTTTGTTATAAAGCTCCCTTTTTGGGAAGTATCTGTGATATTTCACTAGATCAGAGAAATGAATCTTGATATGTACAGATGCATCAGATTTCAAAATACATTTCATCAGTAATCTACACAAAATAGCTCTTCTGGCAAATGAAAACTAATTTCTTCATTTTGTTTTCTTATCTTGCCTGCAGAAAATGAGTAATAACAAAACTGCACTACACAGATTTGAGTTCATTATTACCTTCTTATGTTAATCACCAATTAAGGTTTTCTTTCTCTCATGAATAAAAATTCTATAAATATTTTAGGTCCACTTGCTGATGTGCTGATGGATGGGTTTATCTGACCTGCAGATGGCTGTTGTTACATCCTATTCATATTGATAGTCTCAGAATGTCTATCCAGAAATGCTGGAGAGGGAAATAGGAAAGTTGAGAATGAAGAGAAAAACTACTGAAATTGCACTGAGTCTGCTATTCAGTTCGAATTTTGTGTAATACTCACGTCATTATATTTCTTTTCCTGATGGGGAGAGATTATTCTAATGCTACACTTACAGCCAAGTGAACAAGCTGATGAGAAAAAAATCGAGAGTTGGCTTAATATTTGACTATTGCAGCTAGAATTGCCTTAACTCATCTTTGCTAGATTGGTGGGAAAAGATAAATGCAAAAATTGGCTCAGGTAAAGCTTTTCCTAGGAGTTTGAAATGCCTAAATATGGGAACACTGAGAAAGAACAGGAGGTCTCAGTGCTTGACACACTGAATTTACTGAAAGAAGCAAGGCATGGAGAGAATGGAGCAACATCTGTGCTTTGAATTCTAACTTTCCTTGTTGACTCAGAGATCTCACTGCCCAGCTCCTGCTGTCATTAAAACACAGACATTAGCAAGGTTTTATCTTAAACCCGTTCAAACAATGGTTTTTAACACGAGAAAACAAGGCTTATTTTCTTAATCTTGTTCTTAGAAACAGTTGAACACTTTTATCCTATTCAGCCTGAGGCAGATACTCGACCCAGAAAATTTCAGCCAAACATTTCTGGAGTCTGAAAAAGTTGCAAACAGCAGAACAGGGGTCTTAAGCCACAAAGCAATTGTTAAGCAATTAGAGGGATAGATGTTCCATCTAAGATGTTCCACTCAGGTCACTCATGTATGGACAAAAATATAAATATTTCGTAGCCTTCATTGCAAGAGGAGCTGCATAAAACTGAGCCAACGAGGTCAAGCCAAAATTAGTCTTGGATGCTGGTGCTTAACACAATGAAGAAACAGAGAAAATATGCTTAGATTCAAGTTATCCCACAGCTTTGAGGTGTGCATGAGCCTTGAACCAAGGCATGTAAAGATTAACTTCTAGTTTAACTTATCCCCAGTGACAATTTGGGACTCCGTGCAGGCCACAGAGGAACAGGATACATCTTTTGGTTAGTCTGTAACAAACTCTATTCTATGATGAATTACATATCAGGTATAACTGATACAGAATGTGAAAGTACTGCAGCATTGTCACCTCCTGCACTCATTTTAATGCTACTCTTATTTCCTCTTATTTTTTCCCACTCAAAGGATATTTTCACAATCCTTGTTGATGACAAACTAAGTCTGCTTGCACTGGTAAAATTCTGGATTGATGTAAGAATTTTAAGATTTCTCTATTCTGTTACTTACCCCATCTCAGAGAGTGTAAAGATGTTTTCCAGGGTTTCCAGGTGAAATCTCCTACTTCTACTGGTGTGATTAAAATGCAAAATTCTGTTGGAAACAGATTCAAAAATGAAGAAAGAAAAAGAACATTTTAAACTTCTTGTATACAAATGTTACTATACTAAAAAAAAAAGGTACTACATGCAAGAGTTTTACAAAAATTCCAGCAAACTGGATTTTGGTTTGTTTTTTTTTTTTTTCATAAATTGGAAGCATTTCACTCTTCCTTTAAATGTAGATTTTGGCTATGGGAATTCTGATTTTTTCATGACTTATGTACGAAGTTAATATCTTTAGCTACACTAAGAAAACACCTTCAAAAGCAGAAAGCCTACAGGTTTTTGAAGGAGCTTAATCTTCACTAAAAATTATTTTCTCAGACTGATGCTCTGCACCCAGATCATATTTGTTTCACATGGGCTTTCTGACCTTTACTGCTCTTTCAGAAAATGCATCTATGAAAACAGAAATGTGATTCTTCAGGTAGTTCTCGATTTGCTCCATGGAGAAGTGATGCCACTGGAGAGGTGAGCTGATGTACTTCCCACAGAATCAGTGGGGCTGGAAAAGACCTCTGGGATCCCCTCTGAGTCCAAGCTATGACCCAACACCACCATGTCAGCCACACCATATCCTGGAGCCTTCATTTAAATCATGTCTGTAATTACCAGAGTATAATTTGGCAGTGAGGAAGACATTGATCACTTTGACAAACCCTGGAAGAGGAAAAGCTTGCTTATATATTTTTTATTGCTACCACTACTGCCAGGATGTGATTCTATGATATAGGTACAAATTAACAAAATGGGGTTAGGAGGCTGCTTGGGTTTTTAACATCTCAGGTACCTGCTCATCCTTTATGCCATTCTCTTCAGATCAGAATGTGAACTCTTCAGCCAGGACTCCACATCTTGCTGGTTACTTTTCCAGAAGATAAGCTCTGTTTCCATAAACTGCTGAGAAATAGAGGACTGAGACTCAAGACGTTATTCAACAGCTTGAGAAAAGCATGATTGACCCTCCCAGAACTGCAGAGAAGGGGAAGCAAAGGAGACAGAGGGGCAGAGAGGATGCTCTGGTTGAGACTGAATAATGCTCCAGGAAGGCTGAGCAAAGTGGGCACTGGAGCCATCTCTTGGTGCTGCAGGACTTGGTCTCTGCCCCTGAAGCTGATTACAGAAATTCCAGAGTCTCCTTCAGCAGGTCTCCTTTCAGCAACAAGGTGAGGTCCCATTTTCTCCCTGACCCTCTCTAGCTCCTAATGAAGAACTGCCTGCAGAAGAGCCTGGAGAGCTAATCTGTGCTGAGAGGTTTGGGGCTGATATCAGTGAGTATGAAAGTAAAAGATAGGTTTCTTAAGGAATGCAGCCACTCTGAATAACACTGAGAGTTCTTTATCTCCAATTAAATCGTGATGATCGTATTTTTTTGAAATTACATCAGTTTTTAAGCATCATTCATCTCTACCTTCTGCTAATTAAAATGTTCTCTGCCTAGTCCATATACATGCAAAACTGCAGTTTGCAGTTTGACAGGATATTATTGAACAGTGTGTGAATTGGTTTAAAAGTAACCAGATTTGAAGCATCCATCAGTCAGTAACAGTGCACTCATAGGTCACTGAAGCTGTCAATTTCAATCAACTCTGTAATTAAATACATCACCAATATAGATTTTGTGTAAGAATGTCACTTGTTCTTCAGATGTCTGCTACTAGGACAAATGGCACTTCAGTGTCTTTGAATGTGCCTTCTAAATACAGTTTTTTAAAACAGCATAACATATCCATCCATCTCAATCCAATTTGCTGAACAGAAATTTGTTTAACTAATAGAAAGTCTAAACACTGAATTAAAAAACAATGTGTGTTTCCTTTTCTGCTTAAATGAACGCTGTAATGCTACAGTAGATGTTTTATTGCTTCTCTTAAAACTCTTCTGCTGTATTTGCTACGTAGAATAAAAAGAAAGAACAGTATGTCACAACAAGAGAAAAATTATTCACATCATCTGTAATTAAAATTGCTTTGCTTCATGTTCAAAAATAAAGGAGCAGAATCTTCAGACAGGAGAAAATAAATCATGAATTCTAATTTTTCTAGGGACAGAAATACTAGGCATTTTCAAATTAAAAAAAAAAGGAAAAAAGAAAAACCCATTTAATGCTTTTGAGTGTCAGATTCGTCTATTATACTTGCCACTAGATTGGAAAAGTCAGAAACAAAGCTGAATTACCAAATATATATTGCCTGCCATTTGATTTAATCTTCAAATAAGCTCCAGGAAGCAGGTCCCTGGACAGTTAATCTTTAGTTTTGTAGCCCATGCACATTTTCAATAAGGTTACCAGGGAATTAGGCCCGGTAGGGAGGGGAAAGGCATATTGTCTTATTCTAAAGACAACTGTCGAGATCCTGCCAGCAAATTATAACTCCCTTAGTATAAAAAACTTTATTAGCCAGGTGCCTGCTGCAGTGGAACAGTAGGCACTCAGGAGGGGAATGTTCTTCATGTTCTCCCCCAGAATGAGATACTTGTCCAGTTTAAAATATAGAAACTGTAAATATTAGAGGCATGACACACTTTAAGATGAATTTCTGCAGCCCAGACAATGCTAAGGAGGCTCCAAGTGATTCTGAGGGGAATGCTGATGGATTGGGGGCTCAGAGATTTACCACATGCAACAGTGAGGTTATGGAGGGCTGGCTTGTTTCCCTCTTTAAGGAGCAGTACAGGTTTGTGGGAAACTGGATCCCTTAACAGCTGCACCTGGAGCCAAGAGGAAGCTCTAGGAAAAGTAAAATACAGAAATAAACACATAATAAATTTCCTGAGTTGTGCAGTCCCAGGGGGTATGGATCAAAACCTGCAGCAATGGAAACACTTTAGAACTCTTTAGAATATTTAGGTCTCCACTCCCAACTCAAAAACATATGACCCAGGCACATTTTAAAATAAAGACATTTTAAAGAGTCATGCAGCACAAGACAGTAAAAATCTAGTTAAAATATCTCAATGCACATGTCCTATGAGAAAAATGTATATGTCTAGTAGAACAGTGGAAAAATGATAAACAAAGCAAGAGGAAATGGAATGAATATACTTTGAACAATGGTAGATTCAGGAAAATCTTGAGAAAGATTGCTAAGACAATTTTTTACCAAGACTTGGAGGAGTATAGAAAATACTAGACAGAATTGCATCAGAGTGGAAGTTTACTAATTTGCAAGAGTAATTTTGGCATTGGTTCTTCAAACAAATGAAAAAACCTTTCTATCAAATTTAGGCTCAAATAAACGTGTCTCATTTAAATGCTGCAGTAGGTTTTAGTTTATTTGCATTTCCTAAATTGTCAGGGTAAAAAAGCAAGCAAACAAACAAGCAAACCCACATTAAGAAATATAAAGAAAATGTACTTTGAACACAGGGAAAATTCAGAGAAATACAATAAATACAACTTAATGGGTGAAAGAAAACTTCATCTAACTCATAAATCAGCACAAACCATGTTGTTTCACTAAATATTCTCACTGTTGCACCATTAAGGTGTGTTAAGGCCGTGGTTTCTGTCTAAAATCTTTTATCTGTGAACTTGATGATTATGCTATTTACAATCCCATCAAAAACACCATTGTGCTTTTCACAGAGCGATGAAATTATTCCTTGCAGTTTGGAATTACTTCCCTCTTGCATAAGGACAGCCAGGGCAGTGTCTCCTCCTACCCTCACTGCCCCTTACCTGCCTTTGAAGCAGTGTACCACACTGGTTTTGAAACTATTCTCTTTTGGCCTCAGTGACCTCCTCTTTTGCACTTCTCTCCCTAGTTTTCTAATCATTCCTGCAGTGCACTCCTTGGCAAACCCTCCTTATCCTCTCCCAGTGTCCTACTGGGGGACCCTTTTCTTCTGCCCACTTTTCATCTCTGGGTAATCTCATGTGCAAACAAAAGCTCAGTGAAATGTAGCACTGACCTCTAATCAATACCTGAGACGAGTCCCCATCTTGGTGTGGGCTGCCAACTGCACCTCTCCCTCTTTCTTCTCTGCTCAGGCTGCAAAGGGTACACAAGAAAGGAGGGAGATGTGCATTTCAAAACGTGCAAAGGATGAAGATGAGCCTCAAAGGAGTACCTTATTATCATCTGTAAAGCCACCTCCTCCTTCATCTTCCTGGTCTGAAAATTCACTTGTGTGATGCCCACAGAACCTGCTAAGTGCTAGGTCCCAGCTGTCCTGAAACTGCTAGTATCTCTCTTTTTCTCCTGTTCCTGAATTCAATCATCATTTTTATATATATATTAATTTTTTAATGCTTCTACTGTAAAATCCCTAGGGCAGGAACAATTTCTGTGTTTGCACAGAAATAAGCCAAGTGAAATACCAGATTCTGACTCCATCATACAGGGAACTGTGGTGCCAGAAAATGTTGATAACACAACTGAAGCATCTCTACCACAAAGAACTGGTGATTCCTGTGAAAAGATGTGTGGAACTGGAAGAACAAACAGCCTTTGGGAATGTGCCAGCACCTCTGAAATGCACTTTTCCTTAGAAAAAACACATGTGCCTTCAAGATCTAACACTTGGTAGAAAGGCCATTGCACAAATAAAGGCAATATTAAAATATTAAGAACTGACTTCCTCCTCCAAGGAGTAGATTATCACAGTCCATGTGGACATATTACCCAAGCCTACCTTTAGATGGCCCAAAGACTTAATTTTCTTCTGTCCTCAGACATGTTGAAGTATCTTATTCTGCCTCAGTGCCCCAGAGCAAAACGTGCAGGATTCAGACCATAGTAGATAGATTACTGGGGAGAGAAATTTAAAAATCCGTGTGACCAAACCATGAGAACCTAATCACTCTACAACCCAACCAGAGAAATTTGAATAGTGTTTCAGGCACATTAACCTCAAATAGCTGATCTGAACAATTTTTTTTTTTTTGGTCATCAGTAACAGGTGATAACTCAATTGCAATTTCTTGTGAATTGCATTACACAGTTCAACATATTTGAAGGAATCCTTCCATCAAAATTACAACTCAACATCTAAATATGGGGTAGAAAAAGGTAGCAGAGGGCAAGACATCTAAATTTTTCCTGGTAGTTTGTTAATTTTTAGGGACTAGATGGATTGTAAAGGGACTGATTGAGGGTCACTAGTAGATAAGGCACATTTACAGCAGGCCTGTAACATGTGAGGCTATGTTTAACAACCAGGATAGGATCTATATAGGAAAACATGGGAATAATGCAAGAAACCCTGCTATTCTGTAAGTACCCTACAGAAAACCTGCTGCTTCTGTCAGTGAAAAAAGCCCTGCTCCCCTTTTAATTTTAATTCTGCACATAATTCTTATTTCTATGATGCCATACATGTAACATGGCAATGGTACCATGGCAGCACCTCCATGGACACTGGCAACATAAACAATAATAAAGACACAGAAACAAATTTTACCTTGATGCATACCAAAGAGTGGGATATTCCTTGAATGGGTGGTTGAAAACAAGAAAAGAAATTTGGAGGAAAGCACAATCAGGGGATTCTGTAAAGGTTGGTTTGAAGCTTGGAATTTCTATTTTGGAGCATACATCACAGGTTTCTAGATGTGTTTTGATTCTGAATCAATAACAAAATACTGGTGAGCCAGATACTGATGATTCTCATAAAATCACTAACTTTTTGCAAGAATGTCAAGTAAGTTTTGTTTCAGGAAACACAAAAATGAGGTTTCTCGAGGCAAAGTTTCAACATCTAGATGAGAAACACCCAATATATTCCAACTCTGGTTCACATTCCTCTTCATATTATGTCTTCTATGCAGGCAGAACAAGAGATTTCATTTATTTTATTCCACTTAAAGTAAAAATTTATGAGGGAAATTAATTTTGTGTTAGGGTTATATTCTGTTTCTATAAAACTAAAATTCTTTAGTCTAATCTTGACTTTTTACATCAGAGATGATGGTTAACAATCCAAAGTCTAATACATCTTGACACAAGACATTGCTTCAAATCCAAAAGTTTCAATGGTCCATCCTGAAACTAAAATGTTTTTTCCCCACATAACTCTACAGATTTTCTATATTCCCACAGGACATTTCAGTGTTGACAATATAAAATTTTTGATCAGACCTGCTCAGTGGTACAGGATTATTTTATATTCCCCCACTAAGAGAGTGGGAGTTTACATCTTGGAGAGACAATGACTTGTCCTGAACATGTCCAGCTTCTCAGTATTATTAGTGGAATGTTCTAGATAATTTATCCCTAGTAAGGTAGCAAATTTTCCTTGAGAATGTCATCTTGAGCATTATAGTGCTTAGCCATTCTCTTCCAATATTACACTGTGATAAATAAAATGGGCAATGAAACTTCCTATGACTCTCAAAGGTGAAATTCAGCCTTAGATTGGCCACCACAATAAATATCCATGATTCTTAGATCTGGTTAACTGACCAGCCAAACAAGAAAGTGCAGGAGTGTCAAGCCTCCACAGTAAGGATAACTTGAGCAGATATAGTGCAGGAAGACCATACACTGCAAATATTTAAGGTTTTACTTCCCTGACACATTCTATGATTCTGAAAGGGATGTATTTTATTTTAGTAACATAAAATGTAAATGACTAAGGGCAAATGTGAACTTTGTGGAAAGAAAAAATAAATTAAAATTGTCTTGCAAATTGCCTTGCCTCCAAGAAAGAAGGAGAGAGGTTATTTACAAGGGTGTGAAGAAATGGGACTAGGTGGAATGGCTTCAAAATGAAAGAAGGCAGATATTAGAAAAGACTTCTTTACTCTGAGGGTCCTGAGACTGGAAAAAGTTTCCTGGAGAAGTTGTGAATGGACACATTCCTGGAAATGTTCAAAACCAGCCTGGATGGAACTCTGAGCAACACAAGGTGGTGGAGGGGGGCTGGAACTGGGTGATCTTCAAAGTCTCTTCCAACCTAACCATTCTATAATTCTATGATTCTATGAAATTCACTTAACCAGTCAGAGCTAATCTGCTGAAGACAAGTGCTACTACCCCTGCTCATCCATTCAGAGTGGCCACAAAAGGAAGCCACCGAGCTGCACAGCTGATCACACTTTGACCAAAACACAGAGAGACAGAGAGAAACAGAAAAAAGGGTGGTGAACAGGGAAGGTTTAGAAAGAGAATGTGAACAGTTCCTCCTACCTCAGGTGCTCCTCACAAACTCATGCTCATCTTCCTGGAGATCCTCTGCCAAAAAGAGAGGAGATGCTGATGAATAGAGCTGGCAGGGATCTGGTTCCCAGCAGGTCTCCTGAGGGCTTGCAGTTCTACTGGTGTTTGACTTTCCCAACCTGCCTCACTTTAGGAGTAAGAAGGAAAATGAAGTAAAGTCCAAAATCTTCTTAAAGAAAGAGTGCAACCTCAAAATCTCCTAGAGAAAAATAAAAGATAAAAACAATGCAGAAGAACCTTTTAGCAAGGAATCAGTTGCAAAGTTCCATTTTTTAATATTTATTGGCCGTATTAAGAAAAAAAAATTAAGAATTAAAAAAAAAAGTCAAAGTATGACATATTATGACATTGTCAAAAGACCCAATTTGATTTAGGCATTAAAATCCCATTTTTAATAGAAACTCAGAAATGGAATCAGCTAGACCCTTTCAAAGAAATCTTTGCTTCATTTTTTAACAGCAAGAGGATAAATGAGAAGCTTATGAGAAGCAAGACTAATGTGAAATAAACAGATTTTTTTTAGTTATGGCAGGAATCACAGGACTGCAAAATTCAAAAAAGGATTTCTTTGCTCAAAATAGGTATATTCCTTGTTACGTGGGGGTGTCATTTTAATTTCTCAACCAAGGCTATTGTAAAAATGCTGTAGGTTTCACTGATAAAATGACAA
>WBND01000329.1:185337-238062 GCA_013398595.1 Tychaedon coryphoeus
TGGTCCTACCAGAATCCAAAAGCAAGGGTTTCATCCATGAATGGGAGTTAAACCAGGAACCAGTTGAAGAAGAGATGGTTTTCATTTGCTGCAGAATCATCATAGGCAGAGAGAACTTAGACAAAATCTGACTCATGATATCACCACACACTTACTTCTTTGAGCAGGTGAGCTTGTTTTGTCCATGGCTCAGGCTGACTTGAAGCCATTTACTGACTGTATTCTGTCTCCCAGCAAAGCTGATTATTTGGCTCCATGCTGTACTCATATGCCTGCACACCTCTTGGCTTGTGTGCAGCTTCCTCAGAGCACAGGGATCTAACAAAAATGTTAGGTGCACTTATATTGTATTAGGTATACTAGAAATACAATAACAGAGGGATAAACAAAATTACACTGAGAGTAGCATCTTCTGGTTGTGTCACCCCTTTGGTACAGGACAAGAAATGCACTAAAAAACCCATTAAAGATGATTTTGCTTATAATTTGAGGCATATACAGTTTACAGATTATTAGATTAATGACAATTTGACCTTGAAAACACCTCTATCTGCTGAAAGAGCAACACTCCATCACCTGTTTTGATTCATTAATGTATCATTTAACTTGGTATGACACATGTTCAGCAGTTATAATTACATTATGGCCTCCCTATTACATCAGCTCTGCTCCAAGTTTCTGTCACCACAAGTCCAATTTTCAACACAGAGCAATCCAGTGCACTCTTTCCCTATTAGTGTCATCTTTAATGTAGCACAGAGTCTGAACCATTACTTGGCACTGAGAGTTTAACAGCAATTAACCCCTGCTCTATCCCTAGGGAGAAGTACATCAGCAACTTGCCAAAACACTGTAAACAAGCTGGCCAAGATCAATGCAAAACCATGCTGGCTGCAGAGCACCTACTGTATTAATTTAGGATTGATATAGAAAAAGAGAAAATAGTCTGCATGAGATTGACCTGAAAGGATGGCCCACACAGGTTACACTGAGCTGAAAAGGGAAAATTCTAATTCCCTAGTCAGCTACCTCATAAACACACTCTTTTCTATATTGGATTTTGGACTAAGCTGATCACCATAGGACTGGCAATGATTGCAGAGAATAAATATTTAATTACCAGATAATGTGTTAAAAAAGAAAAAACAATTTTTTTTTTTTTTTAGGTGATGAATTACATGCATTTCACATTTCATCAGTAAAAAAAAAACAAAAAGGGTGAAAAATACAAATGCCAGTATCTCCCTGATTCTGGTTACTGAACAGGACAATGCACACCAAACCTAAACCAAATCTGAAGGTTCTTTCCCCACAGCATCAAAACAGAGCAAACCAAGGACTGAAAAACTCCCTGGAGTTCCCTCACATCAGCCAAACACTTGAAGTGCAGAAGATCTGGAATATAAATTATTTGAAAAAATAATGAAAGAAGTCTTACATCTGAAATTTTCCGAACACTGGCTATTTGTCCATTTCCATAAACTTGTAAGTGAGAAGTTTTAAAATGGGTACTGTTGACCTAATTACAGACACAAATGTAAGAGGTTTTACATGTAAAATACCTAAGATTGTCCTCTTAAATCTTAGAAAAAACAAAGGGTGCCAGTTTAATACGGCTTTGGCATTGAACGGTTAAATTCTTATCCATGGCATAGGATCTTTATTTTTTAGACTTTGCAGATTAGGACTGAAAATTTGAAATCTATAAACCTAAAGTATGTTCTTAAATCTACTAAAATATTTACTTAAATCTACTGGGAACTGAGATTGCTTTTGAAAAAAACTTTTTGCTTTTCACTTTTGAAAAATCAGTCTGCAATTTAACCCTTCAGTTCTGAACTTCACGGAAAGTCACTCTCAAGAGAACTGATCAACAAGTTTAGTATAAGATACTTTAATACTCATATACACTATTACCTCCCAAATATCCATTTTTGTTTGTTTTCTGCTGATTTAGTATTTCAAGTAGAAGTGCAGCTACCACTTTTATTAATCAAGATCCAAAAAGAGTTAAAAAGGGGAAGAAAATATGGATTACTAAGTAAGAGGAGGGAATTAGAGTGGGAAAGCTGGAATGGATTTCATCTTCCACATGGTGACCCAGAAATTTCAAAAAATTTCAAAAATTTTAGGTCTAAAAGGCGGATTTTTTTCAGTTCATTTGCAAACAGGAGAACATCTGAAATTTAGAATCTAAGATCAAATTTAGTTTGTGTCTGAGTATGACTGCTAGCCAAGGTAGATGCAGCTCAGGGCAAAAAAATCTCAACTGCAATAAAGAAATGGTAGTATTTGCTTTTTGAGTTAAGTTGGAAAATTGTGACAGTAGGAGAAAGATTTAATAGAAAAGAGTGAGTGGAAATAAAAATTATGAAAAACAAACAAACAACAGAGGCAGTGTATAACACAGAAAGGTTCTTCCATGTTAAAAGGCTCTGACATAGTTTCTTGTCCTAATTATTGCAAATAAAATCAAGAAAGACTTGAAAGAGCATGAAGAAGAAAAGATGACTAGGAATAATACGTGGAAAATAAATTAAATACAAATATAACATTCCATTAGGAGTGGAAAATCAGGTGCAATCCAGAAGGATACAGCGATTCAGTGTGCCTGCCATTTTTCACCTGCAGACCATAGGGTTACATTATTCTCTTTATTGTTTTCCTTACCTCTTCCTTGGCAACAAAAGTGTTTTCATCACAGTATCACTATTCTGTAAAAACATGCTTGGTTGGTAGCTTTTCTCCCAGGGGTACTTTGTTTTACTCTGATGTAAACACAGGTGAATTTCATGCTGAACTGGCACCAGGAGGGGAAAGCAGAGCACAGCTGTTCTGCAGCAAATATTCCTGGAGCCTTACATCCACTTCAAATTTCACAGCAAGAGCTTTACCAGCATCAGTCTAAAAAGGAAACAAAATATCTTTATAGCAGCAGAGACTATTTTTTTCCTGGAAATATGAGGATATTCTGTTTTGGCCTCTTTGAAAGATGTTGTACTACAAAACATGTTATATCCCTCATGTTATTTTCATACCCAAATTAGGTTTAATATAATGAAGGTGAAAATCAAACTGTTAAGTCCTAGTTAAAAAAAAAAATTCAGAAATTTATTGGCAATAAATTAAAGCTCTGCCTAGCTCCTTTATTCAACAATCTCCAAGTCAAGAGTCACAGATGTTAAGAGCTGTTACAACGCCAAGTTAATTTCCTGAAAATGAGTGCCTGAGGTTGGATGAAGAAGAATCTTACCAGTGTTCAACATGACTGATAAAAAATTAAAACAGAGCTTAGAGGAGATAAAGGTAAAGGTGATAATAGTGGAAAGAAGGAAAATTGGTTTGCTTTTTTCCCTCAATAATATCTCAGCTGATCACAAACACCACAACACAGACATTTCTCCTTGGCATGCTTGCTCTTTTTCCCTGTGCTCTCTGCAGGGATGACACTTCCATAAGACATAGCAGAACTTTTACACTGCACCACAGTCCTTGCTTCCAGAAGAAGTCTGGCTGTTTTATATACAAATAATCCATCAGCCCCACCAGTTGGGATGGGAATGAATCAGGACAACAGAGAATCCCTAAGGATAACACCACAACAAATCAAACAATGATATCGAACCAGCTCATTACTGTTTCTGGCCAGCTGAACAAACTCAGATTCTTTTTCTTCTCTGGTCCAACAAGCCCCAAAATTAATAATTTGGACATGCATTTCCTGATGAAAACTCAAAAAAACTATCTGCAGAAGAAAAAGCTTTTCTTTGAAGAGAGACTTTTTTATGAAAGAAAATTTCCAACCAGTTCTATCACTGGTCTTCTTCAAATTTCCCTCCAGATATTTCCAGATGTAAGGAGTACTCCAAAACCTCACGTCAAGGCTGGAGGCAGGACAAAGCCAGGGTTGCCAAGCAGCCAATACCAGAGACCCAAAACCAACAGAGAACCACCTGGTGTGACCTCTTGTACTAATTGACCCAAATAACACCCCTAAAGAGGGACTAATTTCTGCTTGGCTAAAGGCTGTAATGCACAACTACATGCAGGCTTGACTCCAACACTCTGGTCCATTTTTTTCATTGCTGTTTTAATTCCCAAAATGAAGGGATTGTTTTTATATCTAATATGAATACACATGGATTTATCTACCTGGCCCTGGTGTTGTACTGCTTGTTTCTCTTATTCCAGGTATCACTTACATCAGTATCTCTTCAAGAAGGAGTTTACACAGTGTAATCAAATAATCTTTAATCTGTTTAAGGAGCTAGTATTTCATTTTTACCATGCTGCTGCAAGGCAGCACAGTTACAGCAGCTCTTCCCCACACTCTTTCCAGCTGTTTAATATCCAAGTAAGATATAGGACCTGATTCTCTGGGACTTGTTTAGACATTCACAACTCTGAAAAAGGACCATAAAAGAGAATCACTAATGTGTTAAGCCAGCCAGATAGCAGTGTAAGTGCCAAGAGCTGAAGAGCTGGGGGTTGTACTCCAGAGATCAGCAAAAAAGTTTAATTTTGCCTCCTTTCTCCTCCAAAGACAGAGCATGTTCAGGTCACATTTCAGACCCTTAGTTTTGCCATCATGCACCTTGAAGTTCAGTACTTTTGCTTTGACTTTCATCAAATGTTGGAGTCAGCAGGTATGTCTTCCCACAAAGTCAAAGTCAAATTGCAGTTTTGAAGAAATTCCTGCGAATCAAAACCGTGCAGTTCTGCTTGGCTTTTCCCTTAACTGTGCCTGTGTAAATCTCTCCTTGCAATTCTTCCTTCCTCATTACATTTGAGTCTTGACTCACTGAGCAATTCCTTCAGACACAGAATCTAAAGTATTTCTCATCTTTTCTACACTCTGATTGTGTCATCTGTAATAAAATAGAATATATTTCCAAGAACTAAAATATGAAATTACACCATGAGCTAAAAACAAAAGTTAAAGAGCATGTACACTTTTTCTGTTCTTCCTAACACAGTCATTCTTAGGCTGAACCAAGGAAAAACAATTGGCATGACTCAAAAAGGACTCTAATAATGGCCAGTAGCAGTATATATCTGGAACCTTTCACCTTCTGAATGGATTTGGTCCAGATTGAGAGCAATTTAAAAGAAATATTGACTTCTGGATGCTTAGTGACCTGTGTAAAAATGAATTAATAATCCCAGCTGTTTCCTATAGGACATCACTAAAAGTGTCAGGGCTGTTGCCAGACCAAACGGCCCCTTCATTGAAAGGTGTAAAAGATTTTTCACTTCATTTATCAATACAGCACGCATAAATAGGTCACAGACTAGCCAAAGAAACTGAAATCCTTCCAAGTCCCTGGCAGATTTTGCTGTATCCTGCAATCCATCACTTAGGCTACACGTGTAGGGACTAGCAGCCCGTGTGTGCACGTGTGGGATACTGAGTTGGATGGCAAGTGACCAACTTCCCTGGGCTACTGACACTGCAAGGTGTCTGGAGAGTCAAACTAGCAGTGCTGGGCCTCTCTGGGATGGACAGACAGGTACAGCACAAAGGAAAAAATGAGGAACAGACAAAACATTGACTTTCCTGCAAGACAGCTGGGCAATGCAGCAAAACTCATAATTTGTTGTTGGCAAAGGCCAGTAACCAATAGATATTCAGTAGAACACAGGCTGTAAATGGAGGCAGGTGATGTATTTCCTGAGGGTAGCTCTTGGAGGTGTCAGGGATAGGTCAGAGAAAGAAAAGAACAGCAGCATTTGCACAGACCTATGTGAAAATTCAGGTTTTACTGAAAGAGCTCTTTGGTTATAAAAAGAATAGTTTGGCATGTACAGTTTTCTTAAGCTATTTGCAGATGGTTAAAAATACATCATGAGCCAAAACTTTAAAAGTCCAGTGGAAAATCAACATGTGTATTCTTAAATTAGCTAAATGGTTTTTAAAAGTTTTCAGGAAGAAAGGGGTTTTACATGTCTTATGCTCTCTTCTCTTATTTTTTGACAATTAACCTGGGGTCATGAGGAGTTTGTCCTCTTCAGCTGAGGTTAAAATGAGAAGCTGGAATGGGGTGGCAGAAGAACTTATATACCACTTGCTTTCCTGTGGTCTCAGCTCCAGAATAGCACAAGAAATAGCATTTGTCAGCAGCACCTACAAGAGCCATCAAAGCAGGAATAGAAATGAGGATCTCTAGGTTTCCAACCAGCTTTTAGCATGTTTCCAATGTGACTGTGGGGGCATGACTTATTTCCACTTGCAAAATGGAAACTGCTCAAATACTATGCAAAAATAAAGTAGTTTTCATTGGCAAAACTATTTTTAATCCCCAAATAAAGGATGCTACTGAATATATGTATATTTTACCAATAGGATATGTATTGTATTGCAATCATTATCAATACTAATTAACAAAGTTATTTCAAAGTATCTTCAATTCCATGATACTAAGCTGCACAAAAAGAGAAAACACTGTACCTCATATTATGGTTCAAATGATATCATAGCATCCTGAACATCCACTGGCACCCTGAAAAAAGCAAATGTACCTCTATCCTTTTTTCACTCTGGGTAGGGTCTTAAAAATGAATAAAGACTGAAAGACTCTTCCAGGCTTCATTCTTCTTAACTCAAAATAATTGCCTCAATTAGGCAAATTAGTCATCAAGTCTAGATGAAGGTATCTACACTGAAGCCAACTGGAGTTTGGTGAAATGATTCCTGCAATAAAAAGCTGGGGAATTGGGAAAAAGGCCGTTTTCAGGAAGATGATTCTTGTGCTGTTTTGACACTGAGCTGAGCACCTCTAAAAGCCCATGAACATCAGCCCCTCCCTCACCATACTAATTCAGGCTGAGAGTTTGACATCTAAGGAAGTGAATCAAAATAATGAGGCTCCTACTTGCAAGATGATGAGTAAGTAAATGAAACCATGATAATTAGAAACCCAAGTGCAGGCAAAAAGTTGTGCATAGGCTGTGCATCTCTCTTTTTATTTTTTCCCCTCAGGCACTAACTTATCTTGGCCAAGCCCTCCTCTCTACAAGTTCAGAGATATTTTAATTCTGAACTTCAAATGGAGTGCAAATAAAACACCAAACAAACTTAGGATGTTGCACAATTGGCAGTGGGGCCCATTTTAATATTTAATGACCTGGACACCTGTGACTATTGCTAAAAATAAAAAGAACTAATTTAAAAGGAATTATTGACATAATATAACACATGATAGTCTGTTAATAAAAATGCATACTTCTAATTGAATGCTGGCACCTAGCCACCAACTAAGCATAACTTCAAAAGCAACAGCTGGGAAAGCATCTTTTAGATTTTAATTACAGTAGCTCGTAAGCCACTTATCTTTTCAACTTCTTTCTTCTGAAAGTGTTTCTGTTTCATAGGAGTGAGTTCAAAGGTATTTGCAACATGTAGGGTAGGAGAACTAGCTCTGGCATAGTCAAACTTCACTTGTAAATTTGAATTCTGGACTAAGACAACTATTCTCAGCTTTGAAGTGTGAGCCCCATTTGAGCCCAAAACAACACAGGCTTTGGGCTTGCTGCTCAGGGTTTTTTTTCCCTTTTTTTTTTTTTAAATTTATAGATGCAGGATAAGAATTTTTATCATATTTGTTCTGTTATTTGTATTTCAGCATCATGTCAGGGCTGCCATTGAAACTGAGGTTGCATTATGCAAGAATTTTACTATTCAAATGCATAGTGAGCACACATCATCTCAGATGGTTCAGTCAGGAAAGAGTGAAGCAACTATTGAAGAGTTTGGGAAATGGGCATGAAGACAGACTTAAGCCCTGAAAAGTGATAAATTCAATAGCTGCATCCAGAAAACTCTTTTCCTTGTGTTTCAGAAAAAAACTATGCAAGAATATATATGATTAAAACTCTAAGTGAGTTAAAATTATTTGCTAGACTGGCTACATGCCTTGGCATTTTTAGAGAGCAGGCCCAGAGGAAGTTATGACTTACTTGATGTAATATCTGAAGTCTTATAGCCTGTGATGCTACTCCAGACTTCCTCCACCTCCAAAGAGACAGAAATAACAGAATGACTCTTCCCAAACTAGAAGAGGTTTCTGCAGCCCATCCCTGTTCACTAACTCAAGAAATCCAGACAATTTCTTTAGATTAAGCACAAATATTTTGAACAGCTGAAATTAGCTCAGTCCTGCCTCCAATGTCTTTGTGCCTGTGTAAAAAAACTCTTCCAAAACCTAGGAAATTAACTGTCCATCTGTGATTTGAAACAAGAAATTTATCCCAAATACTCTCATCCCTCTCTTCCTCGGATATATCAAATTATTTATGCAAGCTAAAGTGCTTTTGTTATTAGAAACTATACTAACCAGAATAGTGTCTATTTTTTCACTAATATAGTTAACAGAAAGAAGGTGTGGCTATAGGGGCCTTATAAAAAGCAAACTCATCTCCTTTAAAAACACACACAGAGACACCCATGAATTGTAACAATATTAGCAGGTAACCATCAGGAAAAGATTGCTGGAGTGAGTTAATAACAATATTTGAGGAGAACTTTTAAAGAGTTTCCGGAATGTTGCAAACCCTATGAGGACATGCAGTACAAGCAATAAGTCAAAAAGATCTGCTTCCTTATAGATAGATTCATTTACTAAAGGGAATAGGTGAATTGGCAAGTGTTGTGGAAGGGGACTGAACCTGAAATGCTCCAGAGGTCTTTTCCCATCCCACAGAAACAACAAACATAACAACATCACAAGTTCTTAAACTTGCTGAAGGATTTTTTAACTGCAGTTCTATTAACTATTAGTTAAGAGCTCTATCTAAGCCAGTTAATCTAAAAGACATCTCTTCCTATCTTTTCTGCAAAATCAAAATTTCCTTTACCCTTTTTTGTGGCTTTTCAAGACATTATTCATACAGAGATAAGAGCATGTCTTTGTAGGAAGATAAATAGGATGCAGGAAGACTTGGAGTCCTCTGTCCACTCTGCAGGCATAAATCAGGCCAGATTTTGACAAGACACTAAGGAAAACATGACTTTGTTTTGCTCTAAGGTGTCCTGTCCTTCCAAATTGTACAGGACCTCCAGGAGAAATGATGACAGACAGAAACTAGGTCTCTCCCTTCTTAGGGAGACTCTGCCAAAGAAGCTTAGAGCACTGAGCAACAAGTTCAGGAAGGAACACTTTTTTGCATTCATTTCCAGTCCCAGTGGAAGTGGCAGAACTAGGAATCCTGAATTCTTCCCTTCTGTATTGCAATTGTGCTGTTTGAATGGGATCTACACAGCAGATCAGGGTATTCCATTTAAAAATATGTAAAAAAAAAAATCATTCACATGAATAGCCATTTCCAGCTTTTGAAATACCAAAACTATAATCTAGACAGCTTATGCAGAGTTCATCACAAATTTTGGAATACTATGATTGTGGTTATAAATCCCACCTGATTAATTTCTTTTGCATATGTACCTACACACCTTTCACAGTAAAGTTCAATATGTTCCCCAAACCTTGCACTCTACGTTTACACCAAAAGATACAAAAAAGAAAAGTTAATAAAGAACTTGTGATCCAGTGTAAACAGGATGACTGGAGTTTATTAATCATAAATGAAGGTGATGAGTAGTTCAGGAGGCATATAAATGAACAGGCAACCTTGCTGAAAGGTCAGAACCTTTTAACACTGAGCTGTCTCTGCTCCTTTCAAAGCACCTTTCTAAGTTTAGGGTCAGAAAGCATCACAAATGCAACTACTAAATCTGAAGGATGCTTTACAACATTTCAGTTTTGTCCTGTCTCTCTTGTTTAATAGCTTTGGGTTTAGAAGTGCAAATAACTTGGTAGTTAGGTTTTTAGGGGATTCAACAGAAGCATTTTAACACAGGTAACAGCTGCAAAAGCAATAAGGTTCCCTTTCCAAGGGTTTGACCTTCTGCCTCACTGCAATTACAATCACTAGGCTAATCCTGTGGTAAAGGACTGGGATCATAAAATTTACTCTTTGTGTTATGGCTGCCAGTATCCTCCACCCTGTGCTGAGGTTACTGTAGAAAAGGGACCCAGTTTTAAAGGCTCCTATCTCCACTCTCAAATAAAATTTGTCTCAACTTACTAGCATCTCCATCTTTGGAATGTGGGCTCAGTCCTTCTTACTGTACTATGCAAATTCAGCTTTTAAAATTAAAATAAACAATTACATTTGCATGCATGTCTCCTTTTGTCACAAACATTGATGGAAGGGGGAGAGATTTCTAATGGCAAGCATCCATTTAGATGTCAAAGAGTTTTGTATGTCCACTAAATTAAAACATCATTTGCTGTCAAGCCTTAAAGATTTTGGCATTTCTTCTGATTTCTATTTATGATAGCTCTCAGGGGACATGCTGTGAGGCACTTTTGCCTGCTTTAGGCCCAATTGTATGTGACAAATGCATTAGTTTTTAATACCAGAAGTGGACGTATACTTTGATGAAGTATGTCTTTAAGCATCAGCTGTTGTCTGCCACCAGCTTTTTACAAAGGCACTTTAAACAAGATCCCCCCCAGCTGCCTTGACAATTAAAACCCTTTTCCACCCTGTAACCTGACCAAAGCCAGCTTGAAATCAGTAGAAAGAACCAAAAATGGGGTTTGGATCAAGACTGTAAAGCTAAATAAACGCAATATCATCTTCATTCTTAGCCCCACTAAACATATAAACACATCCTAAAGCAGAAGTTAATTATTAAGATACCTGTTTGACTAACTGAACAGCTGAAAATCTCCTCATTAAATCTACCTTCCCTTGTCTTTTGATTTTTCATTTTTCAGTAGCCAGCTGTACACCTTCTGAATTACTGTGACATGCTAAACAACAACATTTCTTTACTGTTCCAATTAAACAATTAATGCCTATGGTAAAAAATAAACAAGAAATTAAGGAGAAGCAGAATATCAACATTGAGCAGTGGGTTTGGTTTATGCTATTTCCATTCTGGTATATGAAACCTCTTAGGGAGGCTGCTATAGTCTTATCACTATATTTTCATAGTTTCCATTCTGCTGATATGTTTTTTATCTAAACCAGTCAAATACCAAAATAATCAAATACTGCAGATTATGTTCTTTGATTAATGTTTCTGTTATTTGCTAAATAATTTATCTAACAAAGCTGCAGAGTCTAGTCAAATACAGCAAAACACTACTCATCACATAAATTATTTGATAAAAAATTGAAATAATTGTTGAAGGGCATATGTGACACATAGTATTTGGATTGGGTTGTTGCATACCTGACATATATCACAGTTTAAAGAGTAAAAAAGCTTTTGGATTAGTTGTGTCTAAAAGTACACCCCAGTTGCAGAGACTTAATAGTGCAGACACACTAAGAACTGGAGCTTGAGTCTGGAAAAATCACCCCCTATTTGCATCTGTAGGTACCTGAATAACATTTAAGTTCTGTTGGATGCTACTCAAATTCAATTCCTTCTATTAACATACATGCCTGCTTTAGTATTCCAGTGGAAACAGTAGCAACAGTTTTTCTTCACTGAAAAATTAAAGGACAAACCTAACTTCAGCAGCTATGTCATCAATACTCCTCATGAACTGTTTTAAAATTTTAGGAGAGTCTAAAATATTATTTTATCCCCTGACTTACTGCAACAGCAGGGGAAATCAAATCACCCCTGAATGTCTTATTAGAGCAATCTCTCTTTGACACTTCTCTACATCTTACTTTCACATCTTCAGTGCATTTTTTTAAATTAAAAGAGGGATTTACGGGTAAAATATTTTAAGAAATAATCACATTAGTGCTTTCTGGAAAAAGGAATTAGATGTGAAATAAGAAAAAAATCAGAAGTCTGGGGCTGTAAAGTGAACTACATCTCTATTTTGCTTAAAACCTTGAGAGTTGTTCCTTCTGTAGATTGCAGGCAATTTGGTCTTTAGTCACACTTTATTTTCTTCCAATTCCTTTTTCAGACTGGTTATTTTTAAGAAGTGCCATTCTGTGCCTTATTTCCCTTCACAGCACAAAATATGGTAAAACCAAAGGAAGAGCCTTGGTGTCTGCAATTTTTTTCCCAAAGAACATATTCAAAATCAAGTCTGGTGCTTACCTTGGTTTTTCCTCCTCCCGGTTAGAGCAAGGCAGTGTCCTGGAGAAGCTGCCAGCTGCTGCAATGCTTTACCAGGTTATTTAAATACATCTTCCACTGCTGTGTGGCCCCAGAGACCTTCCCTTCCAGACTCAAAGAATTGGCATGTCTAGTTATTGACATTGTTTATGTTATTCCCTTCTTCCCTCCACTCCCATTGCCAGGGCAACTGGGCAGTCCTTTGTTCTGTTGCCTTTTTTCCCAACCTGGAAATGAATTTTGAGACAATTTTATTAAGGAGGTAATATAAAAGTAGGTTTTTAATAAAGGCTTTCAGGGGCAGTTATGGAAAGATGTTACAAAATCCCCACTTAGATGGGGTGAACGTAGTTTTTTAAGTTTAGTAAATTAGCATAATTGACAAAAAGCACCAATTAGGAGGACAAGTGGTGATGGAATTTTTCTTCAAGGTCAAGCCCTTTCTAGGTTTTCTCCCTTTCAATATTAGCTTTACTTTTTCTATAAAATGTATCTCCAGGAGTTGCTCCCAACCCTGGCAGCCAGGAGCAGACCCAAGATAGGATAGGGGACTCCTACCCTCTGGGGCTTGGAGTTTTGGAAATTTGTTTTGTCTTTCTGCCTAGGGAAAGGCCATGGAAAATTACTGGGAAAAATAACCACTAATACAACAGGCTACAAATATACATGTATTTTATATGTGAAGAATATAGAGAACATATAAAAAAAAAGCAAAGGTAAAACCCAAAACAGCATCACCTCTTAGCTGCAAGGTTTCATTCACGTGGATGTGTGTCCATGCTCTGTGTCCCCAAGGAGCAGAGTGACTGAGCATTGCTGCAGAGCAGGATTGCTCCATGGAACTCCTGCCCAAGGCAGACATTTGTGCAGGAGCTATGAGAGGAAACAGCAAAATGCAGATTTGTGAGGTCCTTGGATCCACTAAATCCCCAGAAGCTCTTAATGACCTTCTAAAAGAAATTTTACAGGCTAAATTATCTCCTAAAGTCATTTGTAAAAACAGTTTAATACCTGATTAGTAGGACTAACTTGAATTGTTGGGAGCATGGACTTGGTCATGTAATATGTCATATCTATCTACTATGATCCCCAAATTCGCTTTCATTTTTGCTTAAAAAGGAATTAAAAGATTTCTCACAGGGAAGAACCAACCAACCTGATAAAGGGGACACCACTCTTGTTCTTTTTATTTGATGATCACAGAAAGGCTGAGAAATTTTGAAGGAATATTCCAAAATATTACAGTTCATATTTCATTTGGTACATTATTTAATGATGACATATCAACATATTTCCTTAGAACACATCAATTCAATTGAAAAATTTTGCAGTGTATTATTGAGATATGGTATTTTGTTTTGTTTCAAATAAATTATTTTATCACTTGATAACATAACACAGTAGAGAAGTGAAAAACTAGTATTTTGAGAAAGTTAGAATGCGTGTTTTGGCAAGAAAATTTCAATGTAAATTTTTCGTCCTGAAATGAGACCAAATGAAACTGATCTGAAATCAAAACAAATATCAGAAATTTCTTATGGAATGGAAATTCAGTCACTTCTAATTAGACTGGTAGATCAAAAGGTATAAAGATTTATTTGACAGTGATTGTGCTGTTTTTCCTAGTGATTGTGATTATCTTAGGATCAAAGCTCTACACGAAAATCACGTTAAAGCATGCCTTTAGGTTATGTATAAAACAACAATAATGTTTTCTCCTTTGTGTTGATGAAGAAGCAATGTTCTTTCCTTTTAATACTACTGCTGTTTTAATCTTTTCTCTGAGAAAAAACCCACAATCAAGCAAAATAGAAAATTGTAAATCTCGCTGTATTTTTCCCTGGATTCATACATTCCTTTCTTACTCTTACAGCCATGTGTTTGCCTATGCATCCTAGAACTGTTAAAATATCTTTGTACTGCAAATTCTCAGTAATAAGAAGTCTAACTCATAAATTCTTGGAGGGCAGTTCAAAGAGATTTGTACTCATTTGATGCAGAAAAAAAAATTAACCATGTTAATCACTAAAGTGTATTTTGCTTCAGGCCAGTCACTTCTGAGTGACCAGCCACAACTCTATGCTTAGGAGCATCCCCTACTCTTCATTTAAATCCACTGATGCTAAAAGATTTTTCAAAGGCACAACAAATATGATTTCCCCCATGTCACCTCTTCATAAGGAGCAAAGCACAGGTCTTGCACAGAATTTCTAGTATCATTTCTCTGATGGCTTTTTTCCTCTCTATATTGTCTTTAGAACTGCATGGCAATAAAGGCAGGCACAGACCTCTGCAGGTTGTCACAGATTGTGTCACCTCTGCTCTTGGAGATGCTCAACATCCAGCCACACCTCACCCTCAGCCCCCTGATCTGCCAACATGTGCTCTGAGCAGTGACATGGACTAGAGGGCCTGCAGAGCTCCCTTCAAATTAAAATAATTCATCAATTATTTTATTTTCATTATAATTTTTTTAATATATATTATTATAATAATTTCAATATAAATTTTTCATTTAATTACTCCTTACTTTCTAAGGAATGTTTCCCTGACCAACCTCGCTGCTCAGGTTGAGGAAACCTGGTTTGTTTGTTTGTTTGTCTATTTGGGGGTTTTGTTTGTGGTTTTGTCTTTGCTTTGTAGTTTAGTTTCTTGTTCTTCTTTGGGGTTTTGCACTCCTCCTGGTATTTCCTGTACTTTCAGAGCCTCCCCATACCTTGACATACTTATCTCAGAGGAATTCCTCTCAATTGGTGCAGGGTTAATTTGTAAAAGAGGAAAAGGAGTGCTTTTAAGTTTTTTATTGATATTCTGCCTCCTGGATACCTGATGATCATTAGCATTGGCCCAAAGGTTCTTCTGTCTTTCACTGGTTTAGGGCTCATTGACTATCTTGTGCTAGTTATGCTCCAGCTGTCATATCTGCTGCCCTGCCACCATTCTGGAGTGGCAAAACAAAAGCTTTGCCTCTGCCTAAGCTGCAGCAGCTCAGAGTATTAGATTATTCCACAGATAAAGGTGGATTCACTCTCATTCAAGTGGGTGAAGTGGAGCATCTGAGTTGTAAGCAAATATCACCTCTTTCTGATGCCACAGAGGCAAAAATTGCCAGTAACAGAGCTGGGACAAACAGCAAATGTTTGTTCCAAGGCAGCAGAGCAGAACCCTGTAGTGCTGTTAGCTGCACATTTCTTCTTCTTCTTCTGCTTAGCTAAGATAATGTGAATTATAACATTATTTCCAGCCATGGTCATTAATATGGTAGAGATATTATTATAAAATAATAATAAAAAAAGGAGCCCTCTTCAAAGCTCTCTTGTTGACTTCCCCTCCAACCTGATATTTATGGATTTTGCTTAAAATTTCACAAAACCCAATTGCACAACATAATCCACTTAATGCTCTTCAAATGCATCCATTTTGTTTAACAAATTGCAGAAGCCTCGTTTAGACACCAAGGAAAGCTCTTTCCTGATTAATTTCTGGCAAAATTCTCAGTGCTTCTTTCTAGTCCTCTGCTATTCTGAGTCCCTAGATTAGAAACACATTATTCTGACAGCTTCAGTGTGATTCAACTGTTGTGAATAGGTCTGCATTTTTACATCTGAAGCAGAAGCAATCTTTGCTCAACTATCACTTCATGAAAATCAACTAATAGAGAAGAAAAGCTGATTTTTATACTTGGGGAATTTGAGGAACCCCAAGCATTGTCCCCATCCCTACTCCCAAACAAGGGTCTTTTAGCCTTTTTAACATAAAAAATAGCTTCATGCTTGGCTCATTACAGCGAAACCACTGCAGATTAAACCTCTCTATCAATTACAAGCAGCTGAACATCCTTTAGCATCAAACAGAATGACAAAAAGCTACACTATAATGAGTAATGGCTAAGGCCAATTGCTATTTAATTATGCAGATGACTTAACACCCTTTCATTGATGTTATCTGTGTGTCTCAGAATGAAAGTTATCATCCATTGCTTTGCTTCAGCTCATACAGTAGATGAGAGCAGAAGCAAAAAGGAAGCTTTTCCAGAGAGAAATGGCAAAAACTAGAAAAATGTATTGGCCCAGCAATAGAAGTCACACTTCACCATGCACCCACAGCAGACAGGAGCTCCAGCACATTGTAGAAAAAGAAATTCATGACAGCTTACAGTGGGGAGAGAGCTTGGAGGAGAGAGTGACAGCAGCAGCAGCAGCAGGAGCCTGGGCATGAGCAGCTCCCATGGAGATTCCTGGTCCCTGCATTTTGTAAGTGGGAGATAAGGAGGACAGTGAAGTTAGTCACAACAGGAGAGATATTTCAGATGGGAAGGACCTGGCAGGTCATCTGTCCATCCCCCTGCCGAGGCAGGATTATACTTTTCAGTATCTTCTCAGAAAGATTGCACAGAACAATTTCACATGAGCAGAGGAACAGAGTACAGGACATAATGGATCTCTTCCATCTCTAACTTCTGCAAGTCAAGAGGTCCAGCCTGCAGCTGGTGGGAGGTGGCCTTGGGCACAAATACTGTGAGTGTTGTGAGACAGGAAATCTGGAGGGAAATTCTACCCTCACACCAAATCATGCAAGTGGATGCAAAACGTGGTGTTTGATGTTAGTGAGCACACAAATTATCCCATAAAGGGCATTTTCCATTCAGTCATAAAGACTGACACCAGCTCTGGGGGCACAGAGCAGCATTTTTTGCCAACTTGTATGTGTGCCTCACATCTTTTAGACTGGCAGATCTATACTATTCAAAAGGATATATATGAATTAAATTATTCCCATTAATATTATAGATGAAATCTTGCACTTACAATCATTTAAGCTTCCAGTTTGATACTTGAAAAGTAAGCATTATTATAATGCTTGCTTGTATATTTACAATAGCAGAATGACAAAGTTTGTTTAGGAACTATTATTTTTTCCTGAATTTAATGAAAATAGGAGTACCTAAGAGTATATGAGGTCAGTATCAGGAAGGAGTGTGATACATCCATTTTTAATACAAATCCCAGGTGAAAATTTTCAAAATATGAAGAAAGTACTAAATTATGTTTCCTTACAATTCTTAGGAGAAGTATAAAGGAGGGGGTAAAACACTTGAAAATGCAATTAAAAGACAATATTTAAAGTCCTTCTTCCAGGAAATCCTTACATGTGTTTAAAGCTAAGAATGAAGGGAATCCTGCTGATGAAACCTAACTATAAATATAGTCATTTGCTGAATTTGAACATACAAGCAATTAGAGAAAGGAAAAATAAAATATAACAGACAAGTTGTTGGCTGGACAGATCTTAAAATAAATTGGTTTGCAAAGGCAGTTTTTTGCAGAAATTAGAAATTTAAATCTGTCTCCATTTTGCATTCTCCCTCAATATTAGGTAATTTTTGGGGTCACTATAATATAATTGAACATAAAGGACGACAAGAGGTGTTTCAAAACAGCATGGAGGCAAATGCATGTTTTCTACACAGAGAGCAGTATCAGCAAAAGTCTAAATCTGAAATGAGAAATGAAAATAGAAAATGTCAGAACATCAAATGTAGTGTTTTGTGTTTAGCTGCCAATGGCATGGAGGAAAATAGCTGGCAAATTATGACCATCTAATAGTAATCTGTAGATAAAATAGTAATAGTAGCTAATAATAGTAATATGTAGATATAATGTTATGATTGATAATGTTACTCAAATGTGTAGATTATTGTTAGATTAAATTCACAAAATCAGAAATTCTAACTTACCATATTGGCTTACATATCCAACATATGACCTTAAGGAAACACAGAGCTCTGAAAGTTTCCCTGATTTCTCTTCATTTGCTGTAACTAATTTGTAATTTGTTGTCATTTAAGTCTTTGTTAAATGTATATGTTGCAGATCAGAGTGCTTTACAGTTGCTAGATTCAGCAGGTTCTTTTTCAATAAAACTTTTTGATTTTGCACCTAATCCTTAGTAGCCTTTGAGCCTTGATTACAAAGCACAATGGATGTCTGAGGGAGCAGAGTCCTTTCCTAATTAGCACTTACCAACGAGCAGCCAAAATTCTCTCTCCTGGCTTGATGGTGAGGAAGTGGTGGTGTTGAAACAAACTGCACTTCTCATGGAGATAAATCCTCCAAAGGGGTCATTTCTCATGGGTCCCCCAAAAACTTCATAGCTCCTCTTCTTCATAGTGTAGAGCACACATGAGGAATGTGTGCTGCTCCAAGCAATGTATAGCAAAAAAAAGGACACTAAATCAGATTATAAAACAAATCAAATTATGTGTGTGATGAAATAACAATCAAGTGGAGCCATAAATAAGTTTCCCCTATCAGTTGGCATAGATTAACAGATACAGAAATCCCTTTCCAAAACAGTAGTGGCTAGAGAAACACACTTGTTATTTCTGTCCTCATGTGGATATTTCAGTTATTAATGGGTAAAGAGATGCTTGCTTTAGTGACCACTGCAGTTACCTAGAGTCTGAAATTCAGGTCAGCCTTTTAGAGAGATGGTTGAGCACATGTTGCCACCATAAATTTTTATTAACCATATCTGGATGTAATTGCCATAGCTTTTATCAATAATAATAATAATAATAATAATAATAATAATAATAATAATAATAATAATAATAATAAAAAATGTAGAAAATTAGTGATTCAATGCAGCAAATTTTTCTCACTTAATTTAAATTTAAATTATTAGAATGCACCGTAATTTTTATTTTTTTTAATGTATGCACATACACTGCAAGAAAAAAGTCACTTAGCATTTTCACAAGCACCACCAGGGGAGGCACCGTAGTTCAGTGACTTGGGGTCTATTTCCAGCCACTGATTCTGTTTGTGACATGAAGATGTTTTTCACCTCCATGTCTATGTGTCTATCTCTTCCTTCTCTACCTGGTCTGCTTTGTTTGTTTAAATTCTAAGCCCTTCCAAGTCAAGACTATCTCTCACCAGGAATTTGTATCACACTCATAGTTTTCACTTGGGCTTTCTTTCACAGATGTTGCTGTACTAGCAATAGAATTTACTTTTTTATTTACATTGATGTCATAGAAAGAGCAGGGAGGGTTCTGCTAGGACAAGCATTGTGCCTACACTGAAGAAAAAGAAAGTCTGTTCTTTTAAACTTTATTCTTCAAATAAATATGATGCCAAATAAATTGGTTTCATACTACATGATTTGGGGTTTGGTTTTGGTGTGGCATCAAATACTCTTTGAAAAAGCCTGTGAATGGAACACAAACAAGTTTAACATTTAGATATAAAAATACAGTTTCTTTCTATCATCACCAAGTCATGCAAAAGTTTCTTTTATTTCAGGTACTCTTGTTTGTAAACAGCAGTAGTGACAAAATGAGAGATAAGAGATTTAAGGGAGCATAGCCATTCACAGAGATTTAACTCAGGTAATTTCACAGAGCAGTTTACAAAAGTCAGTCAGACAAACTTCAGGAGAAGGGTCTAAGGTCTGTGAAGCAGAATGTAAAAGTGGAAGAGAGCAGGAATACCTTTTAAATTTTTCTTCATTTCATGGAGAATGTAGTAATGAAAGACAGGTAAGTTCCTAATAAATAAATAATAAAAAAATTATATAAATACTTTATATTTCTTACCTTTCTGGAATAACATCCTGGTTTTCAGACCAATTTCTTTGGTGACCTTACATTGTTAATCCACCCTCAGTCTATAACTGGGTACCCCTCATTTTTCTCTCATGCAAGTTTTTTGCAGCAGATCTCTTAAGCACCAGCAAATCTACATTCAAATATCACTGTGGTAATACTGAGGCATCCATGTAGCCAAAATACTCTATTCCAAAAATGGTAAGTTCCATATTTTCTTTATATATATATATAAATATATATAGTTGAATGTAAAGCAGAGTCACCAGTTTCCCTGCATGAAATCTAAAGAAAGCAGTGGAATGCTGCCATATGTGCAACTTCATTTTAAAACAGAATATTTTGATAGAAAATGAACCAAAAGTCCTGATGGCATCACCATGTTGTTTGTTCTCATGCATCACATGTCCCCTCAAAACCAGAGGGCAGCAGGAGGCTGGAGGGCTCCACACCATTTGGCCCAATGAAATTTCTGTGAGCAGAAATAAAGGAAGGAAGAAGATGAAGATGCTGATTTGTGCATTTTGGGATAGGTGATGTCAGAGCACCATGTCTATTCAGTGATGCTCTGGCAGGCTGAGCCAGGCTGGGGCTGCCAGGATAATTCAGGTGAGGATTTCTGTGCCCCTCTGCTCCCACTCCCTGCAGAGTTAAGTGAAGCCCTGATCCACTGGAGGCAATGCCTTGCCTGTGCAGCCTGCTGTAATATATCATTTTCAGTTCATTCTTTTTAATTACTTTTTTTTTTTTCCTGCAGAAGACTTCTACAACTACAGGCAATCTTAATCCTAATAAAGTGAACATTTAATAAATATTACTCATGCAATTCTTAGAGGCCCTGTAGAGTTCCAACATATAATCACTTGATTTTAAGCTTTGGGATGTAGATGATAAAGTGAGCAGAGGTGATTCAGAGTAAGGGCAACACACTGCCACCTTTCTTGCTATGGAAAGACACTCTTCTGCAGTGTTTAAAATGTAGGGGAAAGCCCAGTGATTGATTAGCTAGTTAAGTGATAAGGAGGTATATCAGGCAGAGATGCAGAAAAGTACAGATGATAAGGACAATCAAGTATCCTCGATCTGAAAAAAATTGCAGTGCTTTCTAATCATTTAAATTATATTTTTAAGTGAGAAAAATTTACTGCGCTGAGTCTCTAATTTTCTACATACTTAGTTTTTTTCCCTTTTTATTTTTTTTTTTATTACAGACAAAAGCTATGGGAATTGTGTCCACTTTTTATCCAATGCTGTAATCTTTCCCTGAAAAGGAAATTAGTGCATCATCAGACTTTCATTTGTCCACATAACATTCATATTCTTTGATCTCTTACTGGCATATTGTAATGCTGATAATTATCTTCTTCTCCTGTTTTTTATAATACCATGTGGCATTCTATTATGTTATACATTATTAACAATATTATACATATAATACAATTCTACCAAATCAGGCTGTGGGAGCTGTACAGTATCAGGTAGGCTATTAGGCTTCAAATTAATGATCTCTATAGGTCACAGGCACACTAAGGATACTCATAAAATATTTTCATTGTGATTTTCAGGACCTTGTACAATTATATTAATATTTCAGATATTTTATGCATTTTATGTTCAAAGGGGAGGGATCTTCATGATTAGATGACAACTCTCCATTTTCTCATTATTCAGCCTCCATTACCATAAAATCCTGTGCTGTAGCAATTCTGTTTTTACTTAACGAGTACTTGCAACAAATTTCATTAATATGCCAGAAGCTCTACTGCTGATCTGGATAGAGAGGCTGCTGCCAATCCAGAAGCTTCTGTGACTGGGATGTCTTCAGATGAAGTTTCAGAACCTTTTTCTTACTTCACTTTTGTTACGTTAGCACCCAAAAGACTCACTAATGCTTTTTGTCATTTATTTATTGTAGCCAGTTGTACAAGCATTTCTTTACTTACCCATGAATGCACATTCAGTCTTTGGCAATGGTCATGAGGAGCCTTTTTGTACATGCTGGAGCAGCTTCTACTTTTTGGTCTGGTAGGCAGCAGTGGTCTTCTGGAGGACTATTTTGAAAGAGTGGAGCTACCTTTACTTATATACTATCTCTATCAAGAATAATTTTCCATTTTTTAAAGTAAAATTTAATTTTCACAACAAAACTGCGTTAATTTTGCATCTCCATAATTTTCCTCTCTTTGTCTTTTTATTTTTCTCTGTAAGAAAATACTATTAATTTCTAGTGATTTTTCTTTTTAGAAAAAAATTTTGGACTGCTATTGGAAACCCTCTCATGTGTTTTATACAAACTCTGTGGTTTCCAGAAGATGATCCATCACCAAAGAGTGAATTACATCTGAGGACAAAGTCCTGGTCTCATATAATCTAATCACCAACCATGGTTATCCTATCACAACAGATACATATTTTAGGTTTTATTTTTTCTGCTATCAATATTTTAATTGCCAGTGAAACGGATGAGAAGTTAGGGGCAGAAATAAAAGAATGTTTCAAAATTTTTTTGGAAATGAAAATAGATAGTATTAATTTCTTGTTCTGACCAGACCTGGGACATCTTTGCTTTTGCTGGCCTGCTGGATGCTAAGGCCAACCCTGCTTTGCTTTACTGCTCAAGGAGCAAACCCAGCCAGGTTTTGCTGTGAAGTCTTCCCTGAAGAATTGGCATTTGCTCCAGTCCCCAAGCCCAGAGATCAAACACTTACCAAATGCAAAGCCAGAGCACATGAATGCTCCTTACAGCAACATTTCCAGTCATCCAAAAGGAGTTGTCATCCTCTTTTGCCAGCCTTTAACTTTGGTCAGACACTAAAACCAGCTCTTTGGGAACAAAGGCAAGTTTTCACAGTAACTATGTTTCTGTACACTTCTATGAGTATAAAAAATATATCAGTATCATTCAAATGCTCCAAAAAGAAACAAAACTCAGTTAATAAAACAAAGCAAAGACAGCAAAGCAACCATGAGTAATCAGCATTAAGCAGTGTGGGTTTCTCCATTTCCAGTTGGCTTTTGCCTCTCCCCCCCTTTGGCAGGTACAAAGAATTCCAGTTGAGCAGGGGCTCCAGGTATGCAGTTACCTGCCCCACCAAACACTGCTGCTTCAGAGGATTTTTATATATATTTTTATATACTTTTATATATTTTTTTATATATAGAAAAAAGAAGTAGCATTCAATTGTCAAAAGCTACAAACTGGGGAAGGATTTAAGAAAGCAGCAAAGGTTGAAAGAGGAAGCAAGGCACTAATGAGATCAGAAATTTCTACCTTGCTTTTCAGCATCATTTCCCCCACTACCTGATTCAGCATAGAAGTAAGCTCTGTGGGATTTAAACAAGTTAGGCAAATATTTATGTGCCTTGCAGGAAAAGGACAGTTTGCTGAATGATGTTTTATTGAATCAATGTTCTGCTGCATCCAATGAAAATCTAACCACAGTCAACTACAACTGACAATCCCATGCTTTATATATTTATTTATTTATTTCCAAAGGTCAGGCATTTGTATCCTTAACATCTCTTGTCTCCCATTTGTTATACTATTTAAGGGTTGGTTAATCTTTACAACATTGAATTATGTAAGTTTCTAAAGCACAATTTCCTTGTTTAATTTTTTTTTAGTAGAAAATTACTACATGTTTAAAAGGTTATGAAAATTAATTATACAAATATTTACTCACATCTGTGTCATTAGAAACTGCTCAGAGAAAAAAGGGAATATCCAGATGTCTTCTATTTTTGTTGTAGGAATTTAGCAACCGGTTTTAGGGATTTAGAATCTGATATTTTTCCCCCTGTAGTTAAAAAAAACCAAAAAAAACGTATAGATATATACATATAGACATATCTTCACTCCACACACTCTTGCATTACCACACTGCCTGAAGGCAGCAATCTAAATTATAGTTTTCTACATTTTTTACAACTTCTTGTGATCAATCAGGATGACAAACTTTACGTAATTGTATTTAATTTCTTCCAGTAGTAAATGCTGGTTACTAGTCATGGCTTAAGCTAAATCTGAGAAGGGAGAGTAGTATTTATTGTCTCAAAATTTGTGAAAACAACCCTGAATGCGTACAGAAAACTAACTGCTACATTTTCTTATGAAATAAGCCACCAGTTTTCACTATCACAGTACTAACCTTCAAAAGACACTTTCTTTTTTTAATCTAGGAATCGATTTCCCTAAAGTTTTTTATTTCATTCTCACTAGAATAAGTTAAAATTTATACCAAATAGTAGCACTAAACCTCATCTTTTCCTTTCCTCCTGAATTTTAGGTCTTTTTTATAATCAGACAATCCTTTTGTTCTTATGAACTATATCATGTGCTTTATTTTTGCAAGGTATTTCATAATCTTTTGTCACCGAGCAATAAAGTGTTTTACTTTATTTATCCTTCACAATAAACATGATTTTTCGGGTTTGTCTTCATATTCACATCGAGATTGATACAGGCCTTGCTAATTTATTGTGCATAGCATTATGGAACATAAAATTTGCAATTTAATATAAGTATTTGGTATAGGTGCCATTACTTTAGAAGAGAGTTGTAAATGTCTCCAGCATTTGTTAAGTTTTATGACTAGTCCTCATTCTAAGTGGTCCCATTAGACAGAGCTGGTGGTTTTCTTCCATACTTATCCTCTTTTTAGGCCTAAACCCTGCCTTTCTGATAAAAGCCATTAAAGAACAATAAAATTTGCAGGAGCGCTTCACTGCCGTGGGCAATGCTCACTTTGCAGTGACTGCAACCTGCTTTGGGCAAACCCAAAGCTGCCCTGGAAGCCAGGGCTGGTTGGACTGCCCAGGCTCACACCTTCACTCTGTCTACTTTCCTGTTTGGCTGACATGAAGCTAAGCCTGAGCAGGGCACAAAAGCCAGGCTTTGGAGAGGGGTGTAGGACCTGTGCTGGTGAGAAGCCACGGCCACCGCGTGTGCCAGCACTTGGCTGCCAAGGGAAAGGCTGCACAGCTGCACCTGCACTGCCCTTCACCACCCTGGTCCACAAAATAGCTGCTTTGTCTCTTGTCTGACAAAGCCACTTGGGTTTGAGTGCTCCCATGTTCCAGGCATACCAAGGAAATGGGGTCTGCACTTCCTCACTTTGGAAACACTGCCCTCCAGAACGATGGTTTCGGTGATTCCTGTCAAAAACTATCAGACTTGGACAGTCTTTCTACCTGTTGGAGAAAGGCTTTGGATAACATTCTGTTGGTTATATTCATTTTTTAGGGTAGCTTACAGTTTTAGATAGCTAGACACCATCACTGCTGTCACTCCCATCAGATGCTGAGGCAGGTCTCCAGTATCACAGTCTCCAGGTAAAAATGGCACCAGCAATTTGTGGTTCATCATATAGAAAATTCTGTTGTTTCACCTAAGAAAGGAAATGAAATACATTAATGAGAATGAAATCAGGGAACCCTAAATCAACACTATACCCAGATTTGTTCCACTCATGCTGTTGTAGAAGTTCCTCATGCCTAAGTGCTACACATTTTTAATAGTCACCTATTTTAATGGAAAGAATAAGAATGACCTCCACATAGGAACACAAGTCTGATCAAATTGTATTTCTGTCCTTGGCACTACTCAAAAACTGTCTAGACACACTCTGGAGCAACCTCCTGTAGGCTGAGCAAGGGGGTTGGACAGGATGATCTCCAGGGTCCTTTCCAACCTCAGTTATCCTGTGAAATCTAGGGCTAATGCTGGATTTCAGAAGAAGTATCTAAAATATGACCTTAGAAGACTTCATGTATTTATCCTGTTAGTTATGTGACCAATAATAATTAACAGGAATACAGGATTATAATAATTATATATAATAATTAATTAACAGGTTAACAGGAATATATTTTTCCTTCTTAGAGTACAGTACAGAATTCATATTCTTGTTTTCATCCCAAATTTACTTAGCCTTGGAAAAGAGAATTTAGTCTTGGCAGAAGGAAAACAAGGATGTGTAAGCATTTCCTGTTGAAGCGTGTGTTCCATGGGATAACCACAGAGGGAATTTAATCTCTTGAAGTTTAACTTTCTAAAGCCTATTGTGACTACAACATGGATAAGAGACTTGTCATTTTATTAATGAAGAGTGACCACTTGTCACCCCCACAAGGGAAAAAGAAAGATTGTGACACATTAGCAATGAAGGACCATGAGACAAACCAAATGTAAATACCGATGGTTTAAAGAGATAATTAAAGCTCTTGAGACTGCAATTATGACAGGGCAGCATGACAAGGCACATGTATGTCGACAGAATATATTTATATTGACAGAATCTGTCCGAGAAATCCTTTTTGTACAATATACGTGTCTGTCACATCTTTGGACTGCACATGCATTTATTGACTTTGTGCTAGCACAGATCTTGAAATTTGTCCCTTTGCCTTATTACTCAATGACACTTGGTTAAATATATTGTGTTTTCAAACACCAGGCTTCCTGAAGCTATTTTTGTGGAAGTCTGAATTCAGTGTGTACATTACTAAGTGATATTTTCTTTCCATTCCACGGGTTATGCACATTATGTTACTGTCACTCACAGATCCCTACTTTACATCAGATATGTGTGCACAGTATGGATATTTTAACATTTTGTGTCCTGAGAATCAAGGGGGCTATCAAAGCCAGACCAGTCTTTAGACAAGTGGTTAATTTTCTAAGGAATTTAAAAATACTCAAAATTTAGGTAATTCTAGCTTAGAAACTTTTATTTGAGGACATCTGTTAGAGACAGACAGACTTGAAAAACAAAACTACTTTCATCAAGTTCATCTCTTTTGCTTTTGGTAGCCAGATAGATTCTGATTATATTTTGTTATGGGGAGAAAAAAAAGAAAAAACCCATGCCAATGCATACTGACACATAAAAATAACTACATAAAAATAATTTGTATATACATAAAATGAAAGGTAATATTCAGCATTTGTATACAGAGATTTATTCATCTACATTTTGCATATTGAAGAAATAGGGACAACACATTGCCAAAGTGCAATGCTCAGGAAATAAATGCTTCAAGCTTGTCAATAATATTCTTTAGGTAATAAACATAGAAATAGATTACAAATAGTTTCAACAGTATCTTTATCTGGAATACTTCTCTTTGGTTAAATAAAGTTATTTTTTATTAACTTTACTACTTTTAACATCTGATTTTATTATGCCAGCAAGGAATACACACTCTCTTTTATTCACCAAAATAAAATAAGAGAGAATTTACCTTCCATTAAGATTTTAGCATTCAAATCCTTTTAAAAAAAACCATCTAGTTAGATTTACAATTGATTTCACACTGAGTTTGACTCAACTTTGTAACTGAGTTGCCAGGAAGAACAAAGAATTTATTCTTAAAAATGTGCTTCATCATTTCCTTCTATACAACTCAAACTCCAGACATCACATGATGACTTAAGAAGAAAATCATCTTTTATTAGTGAGTAATGTGTTTTGAACACTTGGGTCTTGATAAAGGAGAGCTACAAATGTGAATTAAGGTTTCAGAAAAAAACCTAGCAGAGAAGGTCCAAATAAGACCCATTTTCTTCCTTTACAGGAAACCTCCTTGTTTCTGGCGGCCTGGTTTATTGATTTTGAAAGGTCAGCAGTAGATTCAGAGAGATTTAATGATAAATGTGAAGGTCTGCTACAAATGACTAATTTCCTACCATTCATGATTGTATTAGCTGCTGGTTTACTGACATCTGGGTGGACATTTTGGGAAGAATCTTCTGCTGTTCCTCATTGAATTATGGTGTAGAAACCCTCTGCCTGTTGACTCTGCTCCCACAAAACGCTGAGAAAGAGTTAATGTGGGGATTTTTTTGTTTTTCTTAAGGTACAAGTTGCAGATTTAATCCTGCCCATAACTGTGCAAGGAATCAGCCTTTCTGAGAGTGAAATGTACTTGGAGGAGAGGACAGCCTCTCCAGGCCCTTGAAAAATCATGGCCAAACTCACAATTCCTAAAAAAAAAAATTCTCTTAAAAGAATAACCATGAAGTAGAAAGAGGATGGCATGAGAAGAACAAGACAGAAAACCCTGGCAAATGCATCAGTACACCAGTGCAAGGAAATGGGAAATTGTACTGGATGTAGATGGAGAAATGGAAGGGAATGACCAGACAAAAAAGCGAACCTGGGGGCCAACGGGTGAGAGGGAAACTAAGGCACACTACCCAGCTGCTTTCACTGTTCTGCCAATGCAAAGCATCTCTAAATCTAGATTTTTTTCAGGTCAATTCATTCTCACAGTGCTCCAGAGACAACACTTCTAAGGTGCACACTCAAACATATAATACATAAATACATAAATGGTTCGGATGAAGAAAACCGAATTTTGAAGTTTGTTTTTCAACTCGCTGTGAGAGAGCACAGAGCAAAATTTTTGTAAAGTTTCCTGTGGAGACATCATCAATTGGAAAGGAAAAAAGATAAAAAAGAACTAAAGGAAATAAAACAAAAACCTGAAGTCTCTGCTGTAGCTATACTAATAGAAAACATGCAGTATTTTAAAGAAATCATTGGATTGTGAGACAAGCGCATACTATGAAGCCCAGAAGTTGGAGGTGAGGGGCTGGGTTAGCAGTTTCCTAAGACACAGCATTGAAGAGAAATATAAATAAATAAATAAATAAACAAACTACTCACTTTTGTCTCCATTTGTTCCACCATCAGCTCCAGAAGCTTCTCCAGATATCTGAGAGGCATGGCTCTTACTAAATTCTGCAGCTTTGCCTAAAGTTTAAATACTGTTGGGGAGGGGGAAAAAAAAAAAAACAAACAGAAAAGTGCCTCCTTCCTTATTGAAACATAAATAGTAATTGCTTCGTTGAAAAGTGCTCCAAGGTACAGTTTGTGCCCACTACTAAAATTTGATACTTCTGGAGACATTACATAATCACAAAATCATAGAATGTTAAGGAGTTGGAATGGACTTTAAGTATAATCTTGTCCCCAGCTCCCCTGCCCTAAACATTCCAGAGCTCTGGCACTCACACCTTCCCAGGGAAACCCCTGAGAACACCCCCACAGTGATAAAATTCTTCCAAAATGCACTAGGTTGATCTGTTGTATCAAAGAAGCCTTTCCAGAGTCACTTTTCCAAGCAAAGCTGCACAATTTTAAATCTCTATGTTCTAATGCCATTTGCTACAGCAGTGTCCTGCTGTCAGGCTGGGCAGGTCTAAGGCAGGAGTGAAAGTTTTCAAGAACAAACTGCAGTGAACATGAATGGGCCCCTGATAGATAAACTGCACAGCTGTGGCCACAGTGATCTGCCTTACCCTTCTTCCTCAAAACCAGTGCTCCATGAGCCCACAGATCTTCTCCTTCCCAGAAAAAAAACAGGAAAATCACAGTTTAGAGAGAAAAGTACAAAAAAAAAAAAACCAAAAAAACCTAAAAAAACCCAAGAAGATTAAAAATTATACATGTCTACATAATGTGTATGCTTCTATCTTTAGGTCAGTCAGCATTGCCTGGTATCAAGGCATGATGCCCATTATCTGGGCTCAAATAAAAAGAATTCCTGCATCTTTCCAGTGGCAGCTCTCCATCCACAGCAGAGTTATCAATAGCATAACATCTGACACAACCTTGTGATAGACAACACATTTCAAAACTCTGTTATGCAATTCTCTTTAAAACATTTTTCTAATCATTAATGTTTTTATTTTAAAATTACATTTCTTAAAAAAAATTACGTTTAGAAATATTTTACTTCTTGACAAAGTAAAAAATCCTGAAACTTTTTTATAGATGAAGAAGCCTTCAGAAATCTTTGTTTATTTTTAATGTCATCTCTTCTAAAGATAAATCCACACAGATAGTTCTCAAGTCTTCCTGCAATCTCAAAACCTGAAGTGATCCATTGGAATGAATGATACCCACCTAGCTGAGATGCTGAATGATATGAATGATCCACACCTACTCAGATATGAAATTCAAGCCTGTCAGAAACTGCCCTTTACTTCCAACCTGGTTAAAGTCTAAAAATGGGGACATAAACCTTAAAAGTTTGCATTTGGTATTCTACACTGTTATGTTGATTCCTTCTCCCTTACTTCTATTGCAAATGTTTTAAAATCTTAAAACCCAGCAACATTTTTACAGACTCAGACAGTAGTCTGAAAATCTAGGACTATTTTTTATGTGGTATGCCTCTTCGCTCTAGCTCCAGTATTAGCTTGTAATTGTTTATTTGTAAAGAAGATTTCTGAAGCATAGGTCAGTATATGATGTAAATATAATATGAACCAAAACAAGTATATGCAATAAACTCTGTTCTGAAAAGTATCACTGGAAATAGCATCAGATGTTTTTGGAGCCCCCTCACAACATCTGTCCCTGGAAACATTTACACTACAGCCTGAGAAGTACAAAGCACAGATTGGGTCAACAGCAGACAAGCTGGGTGAACAACATGTTTGTTTTTACTGTTTGACTGGCCTTGTGCAAAGGTGCTTGTGTGGTATCTTGGTGTGTTCAAATAAACTGCAAACACAGCAAGACTACATAGCTGGATCACCAGATCCAGCTCCAAGGAAAGCATTTAGAAAGTTCAACAAGCCTTGTAAGACAGGAAGAAATTTCAGTATTTACCAGTTGTCTCTACCCAGTGTGAATCAGGGTTTCTCACAGGTTTAAGTACAAATATGCTCTAAATCAAAGCAATGCTTTCTTATGTGGCAAGTCCTCTCAGTCCTTGCATGCAGGAGCTAGAAATGAGGGGAATCTGAGTCCTGAACTCATGGGTTTTCTCCTATTCTTTTAAGAGAATCTCATTATCTTTACAGTCAATAAGGTGTAAAGGGGGTTGATATGCACAACAAATTGTGGCCAAGATGAAAATTAGCATTTCAAATGGCTGGAGCTATTGTACTCTTAAGCAGGCCTGTTTAACCCATCATTCAAGCAAGGGAAATAAAACAGATGAAGGGCTTTGGCAGTAATTTTCATGGAAGTCGATTCCAAAGATGGTGTCTGGGTGTCCCTTCAGCCAGTGGAGCAGCCATGCTTTGGGAAGCTACAATGCCATCCTCAGCTGTGGCCATGAGATAAGGATGCTGCCTAATAGGAACAGTTCTAGGACAAGCACAAATGGGATTACTTGAAGAAGACCTTAGGTGTGCCAAAATCTAGGCTGACTGTTTTGTCTTGGGCTGTCACAGCTGGGAAGGCTTAAGCATGTCTATCACATAGTTTAAAAAAATGGTTGCAGAACAAGATTTTCAAGGACAGTGTCAGTGAAATGACACAAGCCTAGGACTTGCAGAAAGAGCCCAAAGAACTAAACCTATTAAAAAACTGGCACATTACAAATTTGCACTCTGTTCAGCAATTTGGCAGAATCAATTTATGACAGATTTCATGTTGGGGATTGAGTCCAAAAACGACTCCTCCCCTAATTATGAACTGAATCCCCCTCCCATTTCTCGTTTTCTTTTTCTCTTTTTCTTTCTTTTTTAAAAAAGCAGTGATAAAAACAAAACAAAACACAACAAAGAGAAATAAATTAAAACCACTTTGTTTTGACTTGCAAAGGAACATGAAGGATAACAAAGGGCAAGGATGTGATTCTCCCCACCAGGATACGTTACCAACTGGAAAATTTGGAGAGAAGCAGGACTGTGGGATTTGAGGCACCAAGCTGGTGGAATCTGAGTGTGTCATGCAGGTTAAATGCAGTCTCCATGGGGGAGCCAGGCATCCCATGCAAGAGTAGCCCTGCTGGGTGGTGGCCAGCTCGCCTTGGCATTGGTGCTGTGGCAGATGCTCATTTAAACTTCCACCCTAAAACTAGCTGGAAGAAAACTTGTGGCAGTAGGTAGGGGAAGATGGGAGGAATAAAATGGGAAAAAGTAGTGGATGGACTGGAGACTGAAACAAGCTGGCTACAGTGCAATGCATTTGAATTGTCAACGTGCAGCTAATGGTTCTTGGTCCCAACTGCCCCTTTGGCTGCCATCATTTTTATCTTTGGGTCATTATAACATAATACTTCTGACAGTTACCAAGTCTCCCCTTTGATCTCTCATAGCAAATTGATTTTTGGTTTTGCATCTATGGCGATACTTTCACCAAATTGTTTTTTGATTACATACAAAAGTGGGTAAAAAAATATTTGACACTGTGAACTGCCCATTGCTGCATCTTGGAAATAGTTTACCAAGAAAAGTTCTTTGCAAAGTCTAGTCTAAAACTGACTTTGTAGGTCAGGAGATTCTTGATTGCCATGACAAAAGTGAATTTTATTTTACATACACCTATGTCATGATAGAAATATGAGACTTGAAACTAAGAGCACCCATTTTGGAGGGTATCTTAATTTAGAGAGTCTATGTAAAATGATAACTCTAGTCCAGGATTTTTCATGTATTTTCCATTGAAATTTCCTGCCTGAATTTTCCCACATGAAATTATGTTTAATTTATATGGTACTTGTTCCTCCAAAATTATTTTCGTTATATTTATTTCATTTTGTCATTTAATTTCATGATAAATTCCAGATGCAGAGCCTAAAATATAGCAAGAAGAGTGATTACAAGGCTCTGTAACTAGGAATCTGTGGGGTACCAACATAGCAATCTCATATTGAAAGATAAACTGGAATATATGCAATTATGCAGAATATTGAACCATACTGTCATAATATAGTGATATTTGTTCATGGATACTAATTGAAAAATATTACAGATAAACAATGGTGCGTATTGTTAAGCAGATAATAAAAGCATAAGAACAAAACAAAAGCATAAAATGAAAATGTATCCCAAAAGAAATTTTCTGTACTTACTGTTTAAATAGGACTCCTTGGTTGCATTTTCAAAAGGTATAATTTGTGGTGGCCTTTTCTAAGATCTAATGTACAATGGATTCTTTATATTGAACTGCTAACTAATGTTACATGTGGTAACCTCTCTGAATTTTTGGTTAGTTTGGACACAGGAGTGGCTTATGGAGCTCCTATCCTCCCATTCATTTTCATGGAATAGCAGTAGAAATATCATAGGCATGAACTACAGGTTTTGACAACGGTATGTACAAGTTTTCTGCTTATCCACACCATTTCAGTAATCCTGGGAGTTATCCCAAATATTTGTCCCAGGAAGACTCAGTGGGAAGTGAAAGTCTGGGAGGAGATGTGGGAGCTGTAGGAAGAAGAGGACCAAGACCTGCTCTGGTCAGTAATGGTTAATGCAGAGGGAAAAGCAGATGGAGATTGTCCTGGTTTCAGCTGGAGAAAACCACTGATGTGTTTTAGCTGCCTTAGGAAGGGTGCAATTGCTGTTGGTGAGTTAATCAAAATTACCTCCAGCCCTCCAGCTCCCTGGAATTGCGATGTCGATTAACGATGGACGTCGTCTCCTATTGATCATTTTGGGATGAAACTCCCACTACCTGGGAGCACACAGGACTGTGTTTGGGTAAGGTATTCACCATCACTCCTGCTGCCCCATGAGATCTTGGATTAACTAATCTAGTTAGTTTACAGGGTCAAACATCTTAGTGCAATGAAAGCTTTGTGATAGTTTCATAATGCAAATGAAAAAGGTGTTGATTTCTGGAGCCAAGAGCTAACAAGTGCTGCTGGTGACTGAGTCAGGTTTGTTGTAATCTTTACTTTGAAGATATGCTGGAGTTCTCCAAGGTTAATGAAGCACTTGTGGGAGAGCTTTTCTTCAGACTTTAGCTCTGTTTTACTCTTGATAGAACCATTAACTTCTCCACTAACCTTTCTACTTGTTACTATTACACACATTCTGCCCACTAAAGCTTTATATTGATTTTTGCCAGGGAGCACTTATAAATTGTAGGTTTAAATAAATGGGGTTTTTGTTAGCATTGGGTGGGATACAGGCAGACAATGATTAATTTGTAGATTTTAATTTATTTTAGATATATGTTACAGTCGCTTTGGCAACACCACTGTCATTAGGTTTTGTTTCTTGAATCATTTGCTCTAATTATTCCAGCTATCTTTTTAATTGCTATAGTTTCCAGTTAAGAAAGTAAAACTTACAAGATATGATGAATAGTATTAGAAAATACATTGAGATACTGGAAATTCTTCTGATCCTTCCAAATTTAGGACCTCATCTATGAAGAATGGGGCCAATGGGGCAGAGAACCAACAGTTCTTGCCCTCTGGAATTTAGCCATCCATTAGAAAATCCTGTATTCTCCTTTTAACTTTTTCATCTCTTACCTTTTCATTTTGTTTATGAAGATTTCATATTAAGATTCCCAAAGAGATGTATTTTTTCCCTTTGGTAAAAAACTGTGGTAAATTAATCGGAAAAAGCTTAGGATTAATCCTAAATTTTTAAGGGTTTGAAAATTATTATTTTAGCTTAATTTTGCCTTTTTGTTTTCAAGTTTTTTATATACCATTGCATTGGTTTTGCATTGCCTGGGTTTTGGTAGCAGGGGGGCACAGAGGTGGCTTCCACCACACCCAGCAGAGGCAATCCCTGATGGGTGTGAGGATGGGCATGCTGCTGGTCAAGGCTGGGCCAGTTATACAGGATGTTAAGGCCTCTGTGATAACAGATTTAAGAAGAAAATCAAAACAAAGTGGTGCACAGTGTTAACTGCAGCCAGAGAAGATGAGGAGGTGAGAACATGTGAGAGAAACATGGAGACATCAAGGTCAGGGCAGAAGGAGGGGCAGGAGGTGCTCCAGGGACCAGAGCTGGGATCCCCTGCAGACCCTGGTGAGACCATGGTGAAGGAGCTGTGTCCTTGCATGGGGATCCATGGGGATGCAGAGATCCACCCACAGCCCCTGGGGATCCATGGGGATGCAGAGATCCACCCACAGCCCCTGGGGATCCATGGGGGATGCAGAGATCCACCCACAGCTCTGGGGATCCATGGGGATGCAGAGCCCTACCTAGTTATTTACCCTTCCTGATTCCCTTCAGCCAATGGCTGATTTCCATTTCATCTCCACTTGAAACACCAAAGCACTACAGCTATAAATACTTGGTGAGTGACATGTTGGTTTTATCTGACATTTCGAGTCAAAGATGACTCTGGTCATTCTGGTTTTGCTGTTTTTCTGGTTATATTTTCCAAACAGAAAATAATGCTCTAATCAGTGCCAATTTGTTGTTGGCAAATACAAAAATAAATCAGGGAACAGAGTTTTTCCTGGGGTTTTTTGATGACTGATTTTTTTAACCTCAGTGTAGGCAGTCAGTGAAAGCAGACTTGCAGGTAAAGTGCATTAGGCTGGTTGGAATGCTTGTGCTTTACAAAATTACTTGTACTTTTCCTCCATGGGGATTTTACATCAAGGCAGTTATTTCAACACCATTGTTTTTACAGGGGATGGCAATAAAAGCTTGAATATTTCCCTGTTTGATTAGGAAAGAAACACATATACCCAGTCCTGGGACCTGAGTATGTTACTAGAATGAAGACACTTGGAAATTACTTTCCATTTTAAGAATTACTAATAAAAGAATTCTTTGCATTATGGGTCAAATTTCTATCTGTGTATTCAGCCTTGACTCCTCTGATTTGATTGCTCTATACATTTCAGAAATCATTGTAGCTTTGAACAAGATTTGCTTTCAATAAGACATTATTCATGTCTGCCCAAGAATTAGGCTTTGAGAGATTTGTACTAATATTTTCTATTATGTTGGTCAACAGGGTGGCATTCTCTAAGTTTCACTTTGATATTCAGATTCAAATATTCACAACAAAAAATATGAATGTCTCATGATTGCAGCTGTGCAAATAGCAAGGGATTATACCAACTTTGAAGTTGGATTCTGTTCTCATTCTTTTTATTATTCATTTCCCTGTGAACAGTAATGGCAGAAATGTGGGGAACTTGCTAAAACTGACACACAATAATGCATATTCACATCTGAAGTATTTGCCATGGGAAATAGCTCCTATGCAACAGTGTGTGTACAAAACCAGCCCTGCCCTAGAGTCTCAGGACAGCTGGCTGTCACTAATATGTATTTAATAAACTGAAATGGACAAATGGGTACCACTACATCAATGTACTTTTTGACTGCTTAAAGCAGCCAAAGTTTCATTCAGCACAGGAGGAGTACCTGCACTGGGATCTCACTGAATCCTTCAGAAGCAATATTCCATGCATTATTCTGTGGTATCAATGTAGTGAAAGAAAATTAAATGTAAATGTTTGCTGTAAGCAGCAAAAAAAGTCTAGCATTCAGCAATTTAGGTCATGATCCCTCAGTCAGCAGGAAATAATTTTGGGTTTTTTTTTTTAAATCTGGTGTTTATGAGCATTGCCAGAATATGAGAGTGGCTGGATAATTGAGGGGGAAAAAAAGGTCAATGTATCCTAATTAAATTACCTGAGTTTCTACTTATCTTACCAAAAAAAAGAAAAAAAAAAAGTCTGAGTATTTTCTTCATGCAGTCACTCATTCAGTAAATACCTCACATAGAGGATTAAATATATGGGAAGAAAATGACCCCATCAGCTTGAAAAATACATTCAGAAATAACACTTTGGGTGTGTAATGGCAGTCCACAGACAAGAATTTGTCAATAGATATTATTTGCTAGTTAATTTTGAGTAGGAAATATTTTGAGAAGGAAATAGTTTTAAAATTGATGTCATTTGCAAGCAAGCTATGAACAAAGAAAAATTAAATCCATTGAATTAATACATTAGTAATAAAAATATTGCTGCCTTCCTCAAAGCAGCCAAAATTTAGCTCAAAAACAAGACAACACTTAAAGGATTGTGAACCACAGAAAACCTTTCCAGAAACTGGAACAGAGTCTGAAGTAGAGTAAAAAAGCATGAGACCTTAATATAGTGTAATACTTGACAGTGAGCATTTCAGCAGCTGTATAAACAAAACTACCATCCTAGTGAAGAGAATTCAGTGAAAGATGCTTCCAAGAACTAACACAACTCCATATTGCTCAAGTGGAAACCAATTTAGCATGAACTAGTTAGGAAGAAAATTTGCTTTAAAGAACCCCACCCCACATACTTCTTCACAGACAGCAAAGCAGTGTGAAATGTAATGTCACAAGTAAAGGTCTAAAAGCACAGAATTCAGCTCTGTTCAGGAATAGACAAGGGAAAATTTGATTCCAACCCAAGCAGTTTTCTCTATTCAGAAAACCACTTCCTTTCAATGGGAAAATAATGGGTTTAAATTAGAAAATAAAAGCACTACATAGATATACACACATAAGAATAAATAATTTTATATTTTAGTATGATGCTACTCATTATTCATTATACACTGGACAACATTTGAGCTTCCCTTCACATATGTCATACCTTCCAAGCTCTTCAGTGGTAATGCTCCTCTTCCCAACCAGAGGCATCATCATACACTGTATAAAATGTAGTGCTGTGAACATGAATAGCAGAAGGTAACACTTCAAAATTGGGGTCTAATGAACCAGAGCTACAATTTTTCCAGAGACTATGTGGAACTAATTAGGACATAGCCCTTTTCAGCTGAAATTCTGCCCCCAAATAAATAGGGAATTTTTGATTCTAGCTAAGTTTGTCAAATGCTTTTAGACCTCTTTTTATATTTAGCTATTTAAACACAGGATCACTGCAAAGTTAGAGGTGAAAGTAACTTTGACTACTACTACTTCAGATCCTTATAAGGAATTTTATATAGGCCGTGAAGTCATATGAAAAATATATTTTTGCAGAAATAGTGAGTAAAGGCCATACCTGTTTTCAAAAATATGTGGTGTAAATTTTGAATATAAATAGAGGTGACAAATTGTCCAGGAGGAATGGTAATCTGGATAAAAAATATTTCCTTTGAGCCTCTTTTGAACTGCAGTGGAGAATTTTTAATACAGGTAAGTCTTCTGGAGTCCTGCAAACCCAAACACAACCAGGAGGTTCTAATACATAATAATGTCTAAAAGCAGAAAAAAAGTACAAACCAAAATGTGAAACCACCCACATAACAGAAGATGAAAGAATTGGAAAACCTTAATAGAAATGAGAGTTAAAATGGATAGGCAAATTATTTCTGTGTTATTACCCTAAACAAAACACTATAGCAAAAACATTATTTTAAATGGATTCGTTAAAGCCATTTGTAACTCAGCTAACATTTACATACTCCAACCTAGAATTTCAGTGTCATTTAAGATGTTACAAGCCTCATCATTTTTACATTTTTCATTTAGATTCCTAAATAAATTAAAAAAATAAAAGGATGTGGTTTCCAATGCATTCAGCCCAAGAGAATGCCAGGTTCCAACACTCAGTCTCAAACACATCAGTCAGAAAAATTTCTATCTGCCACTCACATGCCAGGCTCCATGCTCCAAAGTGCTGCTCTTGCTACATGAGCTTTAACATCAATGTTCTTTTACCTTGCCTTTTGCCAAAAGATTTAATTCTCATGCAAAAAGCCTGAGCTGCTCATCTCGAGCATCAGGGCTGAGATACATTTAGTGTGGCAATGGTTCTCCACAATACAAAGCTCTTCCCTACAAAAATAGCCTTAAAAAAAAAAAAAAGGGAAGAGCAGCAAAAGCTGGCTTAAGAAATGAATGTCACTAAACCAGATTCTTTATTCATCCCATTCAATATTCAAAGACACACACACATAGATACACGTGCACATGTTTAAATACAAACTGACTGAAAGCTAACCTAGCTAATTTTGACCCAAATTATAACTGTGTATCTGATTTCCTTCTCAACACAAACAAAGCAGCAGAGCATATTGACAGCATGCTGGTGCATGCAAGAACAATTCTATTGCAGCCATGCCACCTTAACTCTGGAGAAACCCCACAGATGTCAATGAAATGGTATTGGATTTGTAATGGAGTGAGAACAGAATATTGCCCAGCATATCTTTTATTTTAGTATATTTTATTTTAAGCAAAACAGAAGAAATCTTCCTTTGCTCTCCTGGTATCAATCAATGACCATTGCTCTGTTAATGTATTACAATAAAATACCTCAACGGTGCATTGAGCTGGTTGACTGTAATATATCAGCAGATCAATGGCTTGCAAAAAGAGAATGGTCAAATGCAAGACAACTTCTCCAATTAGATAATTTTCAAAGATTTCACACACTGAATTCATAATGACCTAAAAGAAATGAGTCAACAGTGTTAACTGACTAACTGGAGATCTCACAAGGTTTTTCAAACTGTTAGTGTCCTTCTCGTGCCCCCATTATTAAAACCAAAGATAATATCCATTTAATAAATTTAAGGATGGTTGTATCCAGATCTGGATACTGCAGCTTGGGCTCTCCCTTGCTGTTAAGAGGCTTCTACCCACTGAAAAAAAACAAAAAAAACAAAGAAACCAAGAGAAAGTAACAACACAGAGAAATGGAGGTCTGCAACCCACATCCTCAGAGAAGGAAATTTTCAGCCCTTTTGTAAGTCCTGGGCTACTTTCAGGATTCATTCATTTCCAGAATAACCCTGTGTCACCTTGAAAGGGGCCAGGTGACTGCAGCACCAATTCTTCCTAACTACATTTTCCTTTGCCTAAAATTTCTTTCAGTTCTGTAATCATACTTACACATGGACCTGGTGGTATTTACAGAGAGGTGTACATATTTGTTTGTCTACAAGTGGACATCTGAACACACAAAACAAGAAGCTGTCCTCCTAGCATGTGTGATTCCTTCCTCCTCCCAAAACTTTAAGTCCTTCTTGTGGGTGAAATTGTTTGTATAAAAATAAAAATAAAAATCTGTTCAATTTTAAAAGCCAGAGCTAAAAGCTTTGCTCTGCATGCAGTTGTTCTGCTGTAAGGAATTTTTCATTCATACATCCCTCTTTTTCATTGACATCATATATTTCTGTAATGCTGCCTAATTAAGCATTGCCAAACCTCTTCATTTTTGAGGCGGCATCAGCACTTAGAAGTTCTGCCTATAGAGAACCCCTTGGGTGTCAAAGATCAAATTATTTATTTCAAGATATTGACATTTCTGATTTGTTCCAATCTCAGAATATAATAAGGATAACCTCTCTGCTTTTCTTTGGTTTTGTGGTTTTTTTTGTTTTTTTTTATCTCATTGAGAAGGGAGAAGAATAAACAGAAACCAAAACCAAGCAACCAAAAAGCCTAAACAGACCAGTTCAGTGTAGTCTTCCCAAGCAATAGATATTTTTAGAATAAGATCTCCACTTAACAGAAGTGTGAGGTGATGACTTGTCAAAGAACTAACAAGGGTAAGAGAGGAGTTGGACTTTCCCAGTGCTGGGACTCACCAGAGGGAGCAATCCAGGCAGCTGTATTTACCTGGCAGTGAATGGAGAGTGCTATAAGAAATGCTCCATGAGCTTAAAGGGGCTTTTTCCCAACTCAAATTATTTAACCATTCTATGAATCTGTATTGTGCCTTCTTTTAAGCAAACTGAATCTATCTCCAGTAAAGTTCATTTTCTTTATCCAAACTTGTGCTGAAGCACACAAGCAAACAATAATCCCTAGTGCCAAAGTATTGCAGACTTCATCTAATCACTCAAAGCTCAGAGATATCTTAATTGAGGTTTGATTTTTTCTTTTAAGTTACATATGCCACAACAAAACCCAAGCAATTCATGGTAGAAAATTGGTCTTCTCTTCAACATGGTATTTCTGTTTCTGCTCAAAACAAGAAATTGCAGAACATGCATAAAGAACTAAGCATAACAAACAAAAAATATTTTCCCATTACTCAAAACAGGTAACAGACCAGAAAACATTAAAAGGTCTGAGATGATCTAATTGATCACAGGTGTACTATAAGGTCAGAAAAATTGAAAGTTAAAATTGTCCATGCATTTTTAATCAGTCTCTCCCATTTATTTGCTTTAGGATATGCTCTATTATTATCACTAATATAATAGTAGAATTTAATAATTGAATATTAAAAATATGCATTTTTCAATGCTAAGTAATCTCAAAGGACTTTCCAAATAATTAATTCATCTTTACATCATGCTTGTAAACAGAAATTAAACACTGTCTTGCCATTCCACATGGAAGAAAGAAACAGTGTTCATATCAAAAGTTAACACTGGGACTAATTTCTATTTCTCAAATTCTGCTTACTGCAACTCAAACTACGAGTAATACTGAATTAATGCAATATAAAATATGGTGACAGTCTTAGAATTGCATGTGTTGGATCTGGCACGATCCAGAAGTGCATGAAAGGAATTTATAATACACTGCTTGTCATACAACACAGCCTATCTCACAGAGGTGCTACAAAAACTTGTATGTTATTACCATTCAGTACCTGACAAATAGTATATGATTCCTTAATGACTCCTGAAGGCTTCAGATCTTTTGTCACAACAAAGTCAAAGACAAGTAAGGGTGTCATCCAAGTCACAGTCACTCTTAAATAACTTGTGGACTGCCAGCAGATCCTGAGGTTGCCTGAAGCAAGCAAGTTTATTTTGCTAACGTATGTTAACAAAACATAACATCCCAAGCAACTGTCTCTCATGGACAGCAAATGAAACATTAACCACAACAACTCCAGACTTCCACAAGTCTGAACTTCCAACTCCAATTCTCTCCTAATATTTAAATAAGGTCTTGAATATATAGTTATTTGGACACCCATCACCTGAGAGGCACAGCCTGGTGCTGTGCCAAAGCCACCAGCACCTTGCCCTGTGATGTTTGCACTCAGGCAGTGAGCTGTGTGTTTCAGAGTGTGCTGCCCTGCATGTGCCACAACAACTGGCAGGTCTGAACTACCAGCTTCACCTCTACCTGTAGCACTGAAACCAAACCCAAAATAACAAAATAAAAATTATTTTTTTTTTCAGCATTATAAGATGGCTAGGCCAAATTCTGCTCTATTTAATCAGTGTGCTCTACCATTTCTGACAGTTACTGCAGCATGACTGAGAGCAGAAATCAGGTTATTATTGTAGCCTTTGACAGAAAACATTGTTAAAGCCATGTTGTCTTCAGAGTCTTTCATGAAATCTGTAAACATGTTTAACATTTCTTTGAATGGGAAATATGGCTTGTCAATCTATACTGACTCAGTGAAAAGAAAAGCCCAATATATTAAGCATAGATCCTTCAGGTATTTATTTTCTCTAACGATTAACTTTACAATATAATTTCATCCTTTCACAAATCAATTGCATTAATCATAAGAGCTCAGAATGAATGTTTACGTTGCATTTGTCTTCTGGTTTAATTCTTTTTGGACATTGCTTAAGTGAGCAGAATTCAGTATGGGGAAAAACATAGCCTAAGTATTGCTGCTAAATTAAGACCACACATTTACTAATCAGAAGGAGTTACCAGGTCTTTAATTCAAGCCCTCTAGGGACCTGAATTAACATCCATCCCCCTGAATAAGACCACCATCTTTTCTGAAATAGGGAGATTAGTAAAAAGTAAGCCATGGTAATACTTTGTGGAGAAAAACCCAGAGCCTAAAATCTACAGTGCTTATAGCCCACACAAGGATGTTATTAGTCTTTCAGAGCCCTCCCTTATGGATCATGTGTAAAATGGACCAGGAAAAAACAAGACTATCTCTATGGGGAATTTAAGACTCAGAAAGAAGTCAAAACTGTTTCTGTGCAGCTGTGCTTTCTCTGTGCTAAGTCCTTTCCAAAATTCAATCTATGTGTGGGCAGAGAAGTGGTCACTCCAAATCTGAATGTCATTGTGGCTTTGACCTTAACCCCTAAACTAAAGCATGAAAGCACAATGATTGCAACACTATTCTGGCTTTGTAGTTTATTACTATAAAGCACATATTAGTATACTATAACCACTAGTGGATCATTCTTAAGTAAGTGAGAAAAAATATTCAAGAAAGCAGAATATGAATTTTCATATGAGAAAGAAGAGAATCATGAATGAGAAACAGGAACACAAAAATGAATAGCTCATAAAATCCAATAGGTTAGAAAACATTCAAAAATCCAGTAAGATACACATAACTCCACTGCTGTGAATATAGCAGGCAGGTTTTGATGCTAACTACTTGGTCTGATACCCATTAACTTCAATATAGAGATAAGCAAACATTAAAAATAGTTTTACTTGTTGAAATCTAAACATTCTCAAGTGACAAAGTCAAGCTTTAATAAGCTACTGCTAAAAATCAGTCAGAACTGTAGGATCAAAACATGACTTAGGTTTTGAAATCTTCCTCCTATCAACTGGTTTCTAACTGGATACCCCTTGGTTTACTGCCAGAAATCTTCTCTGACTCCTTAGAAAACTTGCCAGCTCCTAAACTCAAAGGTCCCAGGCTCTCAACCCCATCCTAGCGACACTAAAGAAAGAATAATTATTTTGTTTTGTACAGTGTAAATGTAAAAAAAAACCTCCAGGAGCGTAAATTCTCAGAAAAACAGAATTGCTATTTTTCACTCAGCTTTAAAGGTAAGAACAATGGCATTTAGGGAGCCTTAGAAGCAGTTGCATTGGTGTGAGATTTGCAGCTGCATGAATTGATCAAGGTACTGAGGGGGACCAGCACGTGGTGTCTGTGCCTCCTGTCCTGTGTGGGGTGGTGCTCACTGGATTTCTCATGGAAACCCCTTCTAAGCCTTTAACCCTGAAAGGAGCTTGGATGAACCTTGCCCAGAATATTTAAAGTTTATTCTCTGGAGATATTAATGCTACTGATCACAAAATCACTGGCAGTAATTTATAGGCATGCATTATTTGTCCAACACTTGAGCAGTGCCAACAATTCAGTAAAAAAACCCTCACAACAGATTTGAAAGGGTGAAAAGCTACTTTTGCTAAGTAGCTGTTTGTTAATTTGGTCTGAGTCGGTCCTTGTTGAAAAAGGCCCAAAAATTAATGAAGCTGCTCCACATGACATCCCCTAAGTTCTCTCACATGGGACATGCTAACACTTCACACAGTTTTCCTGCTGCTCCACTGATGCAGTGCCAGACTCCAGCCTAGGCGTGTCTCTGGATGTCTTCTCAATGATGGCAGTGATTTCAGTGAAGGCTATAATTGAAAACCAACTTCCACTCAATTTTACTTGCATATGAACAAAAAAACAAGACAGTAGTTGGAAAAGAAAACACCAAATTAAAACAAACAAAAAACAAACAAACAAACAAACAAACAAAAAAACAAAAAAACCACAAAAAGCCCAACAAGTAATCAACACCAAACTACAACAAACAACTCATCCCCCCAAAAAAATCCCCAACCCAAACCAGCTCACTCACATACAGAGTTTAGAGGTCCAATGCAGTCACACAGCTGAAGAAGGGCTGAACAGAGTAGTTTTGTTCCCAGAGTGGCTGGACTGTTCCTCCAACACAGTGAATTAAATCTTCAAAGAAGCATCTAGTCCTCATGTAAGGAACTTGATACTGCCAGCATTCCCTTACTCCAGCAAATAACAGGAATCTATATCTTTCAAATAGATACTGAGATAAGACATGCCTTTTTAATCCCCACTGTAGGAAGGCTTTAATCAATAAAACCTCCAGTTTTGATCTACAGCCAGCCAGCCCATACATCAGGGTGCACATTGCCTGCAAAAAAAGCCATGCTATGCCTCTGTTTGAGGGTCAGTCTTACTGTTCAACTCACCAAAATTTAAGACTGCTTTCATGGCATATTTAATACCCTGTAACAACCTGAACTCAAGGCTCAATGGCAACTTCCCAAAGATTTCTGAAGAAGCAAAAATAAGAGTGGAGTGTTTGTTTTATCATATAATAAAATTTTTATTTAGATTTTCTTAGCAGCTAACTTGCATGGATAGTCATGGGAAGTGTGCTAGTATCCAGTCAGCTGTCAGTAAACTTCATTAAGAACACACAAAATATTTCCACTCCTATTTTCTAGCTCTTTAACAAGAAGTGTGTGTCACCATACCCCAAACTCAGCCATATTTACAAGACATTTCTGGTGCTAGATGTTCTTGATAGGCACTAAGACCTTGGTGTAATAAAGCACAACTACTGAAATATGAAAGGACACACCAATCTGGCTCAGAAATGAAATGCACAGGTGTAGAAATAAGGTGTGGGACAGTAGGAGTGTGGCCAATTCCCCATCAGCCCCAGCCTTTTTATCAGGATTTGCAGCAAAGGTCTCTAGCTCACAGTGATGGCAGAAATGTCAAGTAAAGCTTGATGGCTCCTGATATGAAGCACATGTCAGATGCTCACCAAATTATGTCATGTGAGCTTCAAAATGTTGGTGAAACCACAGAGGTATCCAAAATAATCAGCCACGGTGCCATAAACCAGCCTTCTGCCCCACAGCAATGCTAACCATGAAAACTTGAAATGTTATTTTATGTTCTGTGTATACAAGAAAATATCCGAGTCCCAGAGAGCTTGCACATTTGTTCAGAGATTAATTAAACCTATTTTCTTAATTTTGTCCTCTATGCAGGTCTCAGCCTGCCTTGCAAAACAAACAGAATTTGAAGAAAATGTTCTCAATAGTTAGGGCTGCATATTGAAATTCAGCATACAGCTAGAGGAAAGCAGACTTACAACAGCCAGCCAAAATGGCCAAACAACTCCCAAGAATTTATGAGGGTCTGTAAATAGCAAAAAATAATAGATGCAGATTTTCTGGCTTTAATTATATTGGATGCTAACAGACTGAATATATAGAGATAATTTATACTGTAAGTAGCATTTGAGATTAGAGAAATTTAATTTTGCAAAAACAGTAGTAAAGAATTCTCACTTGATTTATTGTGTGTAAAGATTTACTCCTTCACAAACAAAGGAGTGACCATCTGCACACGGACAGCCTTACCTGGAAAAGGTCCCTGGGACACCCTGCAGTAAATTCAGAACCTTTAACCCTGCACCTTTGTCCTTCCAGCTGAAAAGAACCATTCTAACAGCTATTGGTAGAATTTAAATGTACATCCTGCTTTTTTAAGGTTCCCAGATACTGGAAGAGAATGTGGTTGCTGATGGTTGAGCAGCAACACTTTTATTTGAACGAGGGCAGAATTCAGGCTTTGTAGGTGATGCATCCTAGAAAATGGACATGGGACACATCTCTAGCTGCCTTCTCCTGAAACTTGCCCAGTGGATGTGTATTTATCCACTAAAATACAGCAATTTCCAGGGCTGACCAAAGCAACCTACATCACACAGCAACTTTATAGATCATGTTAGGACAGGAAGTGGAGAATAGCTCTTCCAATTAATGCCAGATAGGGAAATTGATTACATAAGATGTAATTACTTAAGCTGAAATTAGTCCAGAAGCTGGAGATCAGCCAGAACACTAGTTTAACATTAAAATGCTAAATAAAATAAAAAATTATTAACAAAAAAAAAGTAACAAATCTGAATGGTATACAAACCAGAGAAGAATTTCTTACTTTTTGGTTAAATGTTATCCAGTCAATACAGAGCAGCTGTGATACCCAAAAAGAGTTTTCTCTGGAACATCAAGTTAGAAAAAACTTGGGGAAAGAAAATTATGAACTCTTTTCTGAGGTACATTTATTCATGCTCACCTCCTAGTTAAAAACACAACACTTGTGACTTTTATTAGAGATTTGGAAAAATTATCCACCTTTGACAAAATTTCAGGTGACTTTATAAATTATTAACTGAGCTCAGAATAAAAGCAGAAAACTGAATTTGAATGTGCATAGTTGTGCACATTTATATGTGCACAAATGTGCACCAGTTTGAATGATTTACCTGTACATTGCATGCAAATGAAATAATCATCACTAGTTGTGAAAATCATCATCATCATCATCACTTCCAGAATCTCCCAAGGATTTTCTCAGTTCTCCTTAGGAAGCCTCCCATCAAAATCCTCGTGAATATCTGTGCTCCCAAGTACACCAAAAAACAAAGCTAGTTAGTTAATCTGAGAGCAGCAGAGCTAATGAAGACTGTTTCCCAAATCCCCACTCAATATATCCAAGTCTTCCTCCACGCTACTTCCAACCTCCCTCCACCCCTTCATTCTTGTTCAAAATGAGGACACAGCTGAGAACCTCCCTCCTGGATTCCCTCATGACTGAGCAGGGAAGGGGCAGCACAAGGGCTGTATCTGTGCTGCTTGGCCAGCCAGCACAGGTCTGCTCCCAGAAGGAAATAACCACAGCTCACCCCACTCTTCCCTGCAGCAGGAGCCCTGAACAGAGTCAGGGAGAAGGGTTTACACAGGACAGCTCAGGGGAGGGGCAGGAGGGGAAGGACAAATGGGATATAACAATTTGCCAAGAGCAGGGAGGTGTGATGGGAGAAATATTCTTTATTATCAAAAAGATGGGTGTCTAAGAGCCTTCTCTCCAAGGGAGGGTGGCTAACTCCATTCCTTTTCCTTTCACTTTCCACAATAATGGTGGAATTCCCACAGTAAAGTTTGGTTGAATTTAATTAAAAGACTCCGAAGTTATTTGGAGCAAACTGCCAGACAAACAGCATGAATTGTGTTTCCTTAAGAAGGCAAGCTAAATAAGGAAACTATTAATAATTATTATTTCTGTATACCATGAGGCCCAAGTTCTTGACTAAGGCCTGCAAACACTACTGTGATACTTGTAATAAACAGAAAATTTGCCTAACAGAAGGAACAACAGTAGATGAAATGATAACACAGCTTGCATTAATTAATAACAGAGCTCACTAGTCACAGAGGAAGTTGCCATAAGTATACAGACCTGGAGCCAAATTTTTCCTAAAGCTGAGCTAAGACAAGACAGACATCTTCAGAAATACCAAAAGTCAGCAATCTCTATTTAGGTATCAGCAGAAATACTGTGAGCTTAAAAAAATAACTAAAAAAAAAAACTAAAAAAACAACAACAACAAAAAAAGAGAGTAGTCTCCTACTGTTCACTGCAGCTGGGAGCAAGGATGTCCCAGCAGGAGCTCTGGGCTTTTCAGCTTTTGGGGTAGGGGGACAATGGCCTAAGATTGCCTCTTCCAAGCCTGACTGTCTGAAAGGCAAATAATAGCTGTGTTAATAAACCCAGCATTACTGAATAATTTACTCAGAGTAGAAACAAACAACAAACAATGTTGGGGCTTTGTTCTAGTGTGGGAAAGTTGTCTTTTAAAGATGCTTAAGATATTTCCTCCTTTGTCTCTTTTTTCAGAAGACACTTGAACATCACTAGAAATCACTAAAATTTAATAGAGTATGTAGAAGGGACCTAAATTGTGGAATGGAAACTCCCTAGGAGACCAGCAGAGTGGAAGAACATTCAAAAATTATGTGTACAGTTTAACAATACCTGTATTAGTAAAGTTCACTGAAGCTAAATTTTTCCTCAGCTGAACAAAAAAATTTGAGAAAATGCTGCCATAATTTAGGTGGGGAGATGGAATAACTCCAAAATTAAATCAAAACAAACAAAAGCCACTAAACAGTTCAAAATGTGTATTCAAAGTTCTGATATAATACTGTTAACCTGAGATTGCAAAACATCCTTTTTGTGGGCCTCAAACCTCCAGAAAATAGGCCTGAAAAGCAACCTTTAGAATTAAATGTAATTTAATTTTGTAATTGTCCAGGTGTTCTGCACTGCAGCCTGTGAGTTGATTTCACCAAATCCATGCAGAGAACCTTTGTTTCAATGCACACTTAAAACTGGACAGGTCAGCAAAGCTCTCAGGAGCAAATTGCAAAATGTTCCCATCAAGTGCTGCTTAATGCACATTTGTGTGGTAAATATTCATGTTTCACCTCTTGTTTATGGTTCTGCACTTATTTTTCTTTTAAATTGGAAAACCAATTAATAGATTTCCCTGACTCTCAAACCACCTTGCTCTAGGAAGTAGTCAACTTATTTTGCAGAGTTAATCATCAACTCCACAATTTATTTTGAATGTAGAGAGAGGACCTTGTATAATTTGCTGTACATCTCCACAACTTCATTATTCCAGAGATATGGGTGTGCATAAGGTCTTAGAAAATAGACCTAAAACACCCCAAAACAATGTCACAAAACAGCAAAAAGATATATGTTATGACCTTATGATGGAGTAAGTATAACTGAATACATTTGTCCTACAAAAGAGGCTTCACACCCATTGATCCTAACTTCAAGATGAGCTGAAAATATGCACCACAACATTAAAAAGCTGGGACAAACCAAGCTAGAGAGTGGTCCTGGCATGGATCACAGTAAGGTCCTTTTCTAAGGGATCCATTGTACAATTAATGATTCCTTTGGGTTTTTTTGGTGCAAATGTTTTCCAACAGCACTGAGAATCTTGCCATTAATGAAATACACATCCAGTTATACTGAATGCAGGCAGCTCTCCCTTCCCCAAAGATCCAGATTTTTCCAGTAAATCACATTGTCTCATCTCCCCCATCCCTTGCTGCCTTCATGTTACTATCACTCTTAAAACAGTGAATTTCAAAGCACCAAAATCCTGCCTGTGTCAGAGCCCTCCTGTGCCAGACTGACTGAAATTTCAACTCCTGGTTGAAACACCACAAGGATACAGCCCTACAATCCACCCTCCTCCTCAAGTTTGATTTGCTTTGGGTAATTTAGTCTTTTACAAGAAAGCATTCATCTCTGAAATTTGATGCAGAAGTTGAGTGATAACTGATAGTAAGCTCCAAACTGAGCTAGGCCAGAGATCTCAGTAAAAGGGAATAAAGCTGCTACCAGCTAAAATAACAACTTTTTGGTCTACTTCTTTCTTTATGCTCATCTGACACATCTTCAGCACATGTAAATGGAGCCACAATTATATGAATTGACCATTATTAGAAAAAGATCAACAGCCAAAGTCACAACTACCTACCTTGTACTGCATTCAAGCAGAAAGGCTGCAACAAAGTAAAAAATCCAGGAGATGTGAAGGAAGCAGAGTCTTGGAGATGACTTGGCAAAACCATGTCTAATAGTTTAATAAAAAAGGGAAGATTAAACAGTACCTGTGGCAAGGCAGATCGTTAAAGACAAACGATGATCTCTTCAGAAAAGAAGAGCTGTAAAGCTGAAGGCTGTAAAGATGAAGGCTGGCCAACCTCCTTAATGATAACCTTGTCCAATAATGGATTTGATTTCTTTTTCACAACTTTTGACAATCAAGAGAGAATTAGGTTTAAAACAGAGGTGGTAGGTCATCATTTTCCACCACCACTCGTGCCTTAACAAGCCACGCAGGCCAGAAGTCATGCAGCAACATCAAATGTTTTGTAATGAAAATCTATTTTATTACAGGCTAAAGTAAATGGAGGGTTTCATTGTACAACCTGAAGAGAATGCAGCTTAGCTGCTCAAAGGAGAGAGGGAAGGGAAAAAAGTGGGGAGAGAACCCCACACAGGCAGAACAAGAGGAGGTGACTTGGTCACTCTGAGGAGACTCAGAAGCGCCACAAAAAGAAACAGAAAGAACACTGAATGCTTCTTCTTGTCAAGATCAGAAGGAAACAGCAGGGCAAGTTTCATTTTGAACCATATAATGACAATTTACAAGAGGTGCTCAAAAACCAAGATTTTTCATGTTTTTATGAATGTTTTGAAGAATGGGATGGAGCTGAGTCTCATCAGACTGACCAGAGCAGTGGTAAAGTACTGTTATGTCTGAGATAGTCTGTCCCAAATTTATCAGTGGCATATAGGGTAAACATGGAAACATGTCACCATGTATTTAAATGAGATTTCCCTTTAATAAGAATATTAATGTTAGCTTAATTATTTTAAAGCACAGTCATCCTTGTTTAGAGCATGCTATGACTGTCCAACATGCAACACATAGAACTTGAAAAAATCAAAGGGCTTTATACAACATTTCCAACCGAGTTTGTGGTTTAGGCCACTCTTGTCAAAAGTAACACCTTGAGAGGACGAAGTCACTTGTGTGCCAAGCCATAAAAAAATTAGCTTTATGCAAAACACCTCATCTCCAGAAAGGGCAGAGACCCTTCTCATCAGGCCAGGCTGTGAAGGCTGGCACAAGAGAAGGAGGGAACATGGAAATTCGGGTCAGTAACAGCTCTTGGCTATGCAGGCTAGTGTTTGCCACAGAGCTGAGTCTGCTGCACATCAAAAGTGTCACCAGTCTCTGAACTAGCAGCTCTCTGTCCTGCCTGGCCTCTGAGCCTTTGCTTCCCTACCCTGAAGTGATTTCAAGGGGGCATGGCTGTGTGAGAGACACCATCCCTTAGATGAGCTGCAAACATATGGCACTGACCACATGTGGTCATTAGCAAGTCCCGCACCAATTTTTGCAAGGCTAACAATATTAGCCCCGGTATCCTGGCCAAATTCCAATATAGGTAATTATATTCTGGATAATGACACACAGGCTAGTTTTATAAGGTTTAATATACATTGTGGAAAGTGGCTTGCACCTAAGGGCTCTGAGTTAAACTCATTGCACAGTCAGCTGGGATAAAATTAGAGAAGAAACTACCCAAGCATGTCAAATGTTTAAGCTTTAAAACCCTGTGTAGACTGAAACAAAAGAGGAAGGGATCCAGGGGTGCTTTAGCATAATCAAGCTGGCTCATGCCGCTGAAGACACAGCTGGGATCCAGAGCTCACTGCTGCGAGGAAATTTGTAAGAGTATCCCCACCCCACCTTCAGCAGTGGGTGTGCATGCACGGCAAATTACCAGGTTAGGAGAGAGGGTGGAGCAGTGGGATGCAAAATGTGGTGTGCTGGGGTTTTTTCCTTGATTCCCCCCAAGTGAAATAGAACCAAGTAGGTCTCACAAAAAAGCCCCACAGCTCAAACACTCACGCCTGTTGCACAGCAGCTTAAAATGCCAGAATTAGTGCAACTCCCTTACTAACTTGCATTTGTCTCATCCTGCCCTGTTTGAAGACACCAACAGCAGCACGAGAGCCAGCTGTAACCACACCCTGGCAGCAGCCCATCCACTGGCATCTGCTGATGGAAACCTCTGAGGCTGATCCCCAGCCCCGGAATCATTTGGGTGGCAGGACTTGTCCCTCCAGCATGCCATTAAAATAAAATTTAAAAAAAAATCAGAATGTGCCTCCCACATCTCAGCTGCCTCAGTAGGCACTCACTTGCAAGGGCTCACTGGCCTCAGTAAAATTTGTTGACTTGACCTACAATTTAGGATGAGACAGAACCAGAGATGGAACACAAGCAGACATGCCAGACCTAAGGGCTGAGAGCACAATATGTAATAACATTTTTTAAAAAACATTCTATACATTGTACAAGCATGGCAACTGCCTCACTCTCCACATATTTTACACCATGCAGAACAGAAGAAAAACAGTTTCTCACTCAAAACCACAGCTGAACAAAAGCTAAGGAAGAAAATCTTCACTGTGGGAGTAGTGAGGCACTGGAACAGGCTGCCCAAAGAAGCTGTGGATGTCACGAGCCTGGAAGAGGTCAAGACCAGGTTGGATATGGATTTGAACCTGGTCTAGTGAGAGGTGTCCCTCCCCATGACAGAGGGGGTGGAACAAGGTGGTTTTTAAAGTCTTTTCCAACTGAAAGCATTCTATGATTATATGATTCTTCAAAACCAGCTTAAAATTTGAAGCTTCACCTTTGGCTAGCAGGGTATCCCAGACAATGGCACTGCAGCACAAGCAGCCACCCTTTGGTCTTGAAACAAAGTCCAGGTTAAGCTGTGCTTTGTTTTTCCCAATGTAATGAACAGGTATGATCTTGTTTTGGTGCTGTCATCACGATTCTAAACTTTAATCCATGGATTTCAAGCCCCATGTACTCGCAGGCACATCACCTCATTTTAGGATGCTCTGTACCTGTCTGGGGCTTGGATTCCAACGGGAGACACAGCCTCTCACCCCCACTCTCCTCATGCAGAGAACACTGCCTCATCTCCTCCATTCCTCTCCCCATTAAAACACATTCAACCATAATTAGTGCAACATTAAAAATGGAGGAAATTCTGTAATTGCCAGTTGTTCTGTAGCCATGGTTACATCTGAGACTTAGGCCGGGCGACGCTGGCCCAGCACGCACAGGCAGTTAGCAGGAGCAGCAGTGGGATGGTGTTTGTGTGCACGTGCAGGTGTGCCGAGACGCCTGCTTGCCAAAAGAGAAAAA